>WJFB01000864.1:0-44699 GCA_009870185.1 Pygmarrhopalites habei | reverse complement strand
CTCTCTTTCTTTCAAAATTTCTTGGCATTATATATTATTACTTTTTTAAAATAAAAATATTTAAAAAATAATATTATATTAGTAGTGAGTATTATTTAGATAGAATGATGGACAACTAAAAAATATCATTAATACTATGTGTTTTATAAAACAACCGTCGGACTGTAAATACAAATATATTTTTTATATGATAGATTGATGATTTATATATACTCTCTCATAATAATTCTTTTACATATTTTATGTATATATAGTACATCATCGTCATCATCATCAATAATGAGAGGAATAATTCATGCATGCGTCATCCTAAAAACTTTCTGTGAACCTGTCGAGTAAGGAAGGGAGTGTTGTGACCAAATAAAAAAGAAATCCATCAGATTCTATCCTTGTGAGGGGCCAGAAGGAGGGCCGGAGGGAGGAGGGCCAGCTCCAGGAGGATATCCTAAAATACATTTTATTTATACAACATTTAGCAAAGTCCAAACAATAAATTATTCCAATTATGATTGTAATTTCTTAAATATTTCTTACCTTGAGGAGTAGGATAACCAGACGGTGGGCCACCGGCCCCTTGAGGTCTGTAACCATAGTTAGGGTACCCTTGAGGTGGAGCATAGCCCTATAATAATGATGAAAAATGAAACGGTATTATATATAAAGGATTAATTCGCTTACACTTTTCTCAGAAAATTAATTGAAGTAAATTGAATGGGTACATAAATTGTATTATGTAATGTAGTATGTAGTAGTTTAGCTTTGATTTGGTTTTTATGTCGTTACTCACTCTAACCTGATATTGTTGCTGGTAGGGTGGATATTGACCTGGTTGTGTTGGAGGAGATCCTTGTTGTCCCTGTCCTGGAGCTTGCCCAGGTCCAGGAGCTCCGTAACCACTTTGTGGATTTGATGGATAACCTATCAAGAAAAGACAATAAGTCAAGTACGTATTTTAAAACTCTTTGTCTATTTCTTTTTTTTCAAATTAAAATTTTCAAATTTTAAATTCAAAGATTTCTATCATTTTTTGTACTCTACCTTGAGGTTGTCCATATTGAGATTGAGGAGGATATTGTCCTCCTCCATATGCATAACTGGCTGAACCAGGTCCAGCAGATGCTTGAGCAGCAGAAGTTGGATTACCCGATGATGGGTAAGACGCTCCAGAGGTGCTATAAGGATAACTACCCGGTTGACTCTGTGGTCCAGGACCAGGTTGAGAAGTATATGAACCACCAGGTCCCGGTTGATTCAAGTTGACACTTACACTTGGGTTTGGATTACCAGGGTATGAGGATTGTGGTGGATATTGAGAACTTGGGTAGCTACCTGGTTGTTGTTGTTGACCATAAGGTTGGCTATATTGAGGATAATTTGGATGTCCACCATGACCATAATAAGACTGTTGAGATTGCGGAGGAGGTTGTTGTTGTGGTTGTTGCTGCTGTTGTTGTTGGGATGATGGTGAGGGAACTATTTTTTTAAAAAAAGAAAGCAATGAATTACAATTATTTTATTATTAATTATTACGGATCAAGATCATTATTATTTCATAACATACAAAGAGATAGAGACAAGTTATTATAGTACCTTGTGGTTGTTGTTGGCCTGGGTAACCTCCCTGAGGTTGGGATTGGGGGGGACCAGGTTGTTGAGACATTTGAGGACGTGAAGGAATTTGTCCCTGTCCTGGTATAGTTGAGCCTTGCTGTTGTTGGGGTTGTGCGGAACTAGGGTAGCCACCGTAATTACCTCCTGGATACTGACCCGGTCCGGGGGGTTGTGCTGGACGTCCGTAGTATCCTTGTTGTGACATTTGTTGTTGTTGTCCTTGCATTGTTGATTCCTGACCTGGAGCCTATGGGTTTCCAAAAAAACAAAGGTAGAAGAATATGAATTAAATATAAATTGAAGTATTATATTATTACAGGAAGCATCTGCTGTATATTCTGATTGCCGTCCGCGAGGGAGGCTAGATATACAAGATTCCTATGTAGATGTTGTTGATACTGCATACATTCTTGCCCCTTCCCTTTATTCTGATAGTCTTGTATTGTCTGAATTAAGTGTGCATTTTCATCTAAAACTTTTTGTATTTGGGCAGGATTTGGCGGAGGAGGTGGTCTGACCCGGCCCGGTCCGAATGTACTTAACGACATTACTTTTGATTTTTTAAATTCTCAAACAAAATTGTCAATTTTACAATAGCTCACCTAATAAATACCCTGACACACACACGTAGATTGTGATTCTGGACACTGATTTTATCCAGTCACACAAAAAGTCCGATAAATGCTTCAATTTGAAGCCTTCAAAGATTTCCTCCTACCGAAGTTCGCGTACGACGAGAGCGCTGTGGTGGTGGTAGCTAGCCTTCTTCAAAATAGCCGGCATATTAAAAGACCTTTGCAGCAGTTTTGAAACAAAGTTCCCCTTTGACTCTCTACAAAGGTGCAAAAAGTCCTTTAAAATCCCTTACAATTTTCTACAACGAACATTAAATGGACATCTTCAGATTGTCAAAAACAGACAAATTAATGATTTCTATGAAGGTACTTTGAATCAATGCCTTTGAGTAACTCTATATCATATAGGCTATATGTAACTATAATAAATTTCAAAAACACTTTATACACGTAACATGTGTAGACAATCTCATCAGTAATCACATAATGTCAATGCAACCATTCATTTATAAAATTATGGGTGGTCAAACCTTGACCTCAAAGGGATTTCAGGGCCCTTAGGCGGCCATAGCTGTCATTGTGAGGCTATCCACAGGGACAAAAAACCGTCTTTGTCCCTGCTTTTTTCAAGGAAAATTCAAATTATCATAATTGGGGCATTATCTTCACAAAACTGGCACCACAATTAAAGACATAACTGGAATTTGCACACATTATGCCACATGAACATAAATAATTTACTATCAAGGTAGACAAAGCAAAATTCTCATGTTCAAATTTAATCCAAAGTATACTTCAATTTGAAGGCGACAAAAATAACCGTTAACACAATAAATTATATTGCTTTCGGAAAAAATTCGTTATGTACAAATAAAAACGAAACATTTTCACAAATATTTAAAGCACTATGTTTTTTGTTTAAATATTAATGAAGAAATCTTATGATGGAAAATCAATGACTTTGTCAAGAGTAGAGCATTTACAAGAACATCCTGTAACAGGACACTCGACCTGATTCCTATAATTTCAAGAAAAAAACAAGAATGAAAAAATTAGAGCAAGGTATAATCCTCTCAAAGAAGTTATTATTACTACTTTGTTTAAGACTTACTGGAACCACTGTTGGAGATGAACAGTATGACCACCGTGTCTACATGTCTGACACCAAGTATACCATGACAAGGCTTCTGGAGAAGCACCCGTTTTATGCATCTCCATTATTGTTTCCGTCCCACTTCCCAAAATTGTACCCATATTAAGTAGACAAATGGAACAGCGAGGCAAAGGTTTCCGACAACTTGGACAACAGGATAGCTAAAATCATATGCAAAAAAATTATAAATTACAAAACCTTTACAAATTTTATGTTTAGACTTTGTGTAAACACTTACCTTAATTTTAGAATTAGTTGTAGTAAATCTCGTAAAAAGTGGAGCACCTCTACCAAGTGCACCGATGCCTGCAGGTGAAATATTTTTCCCACAAAAATTACACGAAATTGTAACTTCTGGTGGAGTCACAAGAGACGGATTGCTCAGATTCTTCATGATATCAAATTCAGCTCTTTGTTCCCACAATTTCCATGAATCAAGTAGTTCCCTAAAGGAATAAACAAACAAATCAGTACTTACTTTTTAAAAAAATATAGCTCTATTATAGTTTTTTACACACACTGGCGTAATTGTTTCTCTCACCGATATCTTTCAATCCAAAATTTTAATTGAGGACTTGATGGAATATCAGCTGCCATAGTCCTGATGGCAACTAAAGATACCGTCTGTACGTCACCCGTTAAGTCAAGATACCGCTGTAGTAAGGGAATTGCTTGTGGAGTCATTCCTATTAAAAAAAATTAACAATGGATCCAATATGTATAGTGACAATAATATAATAATAATATGAAGTAAAAGAAATAGCTCAATCAGCAAAGTACATGTTGTGGATTAAGTAAGTAGTATATAGTACCTGTTAAAAGCATTCCGTCAAGATTTCCTTTTCGAATCATTTCATTTGTAAGCTCATCCAAAAAATTGACTAGTTTTGTGTCCGATAAAAATGAACAGGCAAAGCCAACCCTATCTGCTACTGAGAGTCCAGTTTCATTCTGAAATCGAAATTATTATTCAGTTATATGCTCAGTATAGGCTCCTTTTTTCCTAACTCTTTCATTACTCTGTCATCATGAAAGACTTACCAAAATACTTTCAAAATTGCTATCTGGTTCCGTCAAAAATGCAAAAATTGCTCTCACATATGGATCATCTAAACTGAAATTCGAGACAATGATTTGCTTTATCACACTTTATGCCTTATCATGAATCTTTCATTACACAATGTTTAATAGACAATATTTAATATTGAATATTATGTCAGCAACATACTTTGGACAATTGCTCTGTGCCATCTCTCTCCATAAAGAATTCTTATCATCTGAGAAACCAGCAACTGGAACGGCAAAAGAAAATGATTACAATTAAACTGAAATTCCATGACAAAAATTTACATATTGTATCATGACAGTGAAATTTTGTGAACTCTCTAAACTACAAATACTACCGACTCACCAGCTAAACCGACGATGGAATGCCCTGATTCACTTAAAATACGAATAGCTTTTCTTAATTTTAAATGAAATAGAGAAATTGCTGCTCTCCTAGTGGGTGAACCATCATCCAAATCTGAACTCCAACCACAAAGTTGTTGTGTAAATGTTCTCTCTTCGCTCCTATTGATTTAAAAATTTTAAATCACTTTAGTTACGACATGAAACTAAAACAGCGTGAACAAAAATGGCATTATTTCATGAATGAACACTTGCCTGTATGTTTTACTGCTATGTAGATCAAAAGAATTATTATGTATCACATCAGATTTCAAAGGCGTACTAGGCATCCCACCAGCAAATGTGTCAATTTTAAGTGCTGCTCTAGCTCCAGGAAATTTTATATTAACAATGGAAGGAACTCTATACTTTTCTTTTTCAGTTAATATTCTACAGTAGTCTAGCCATTCCCAAAGTGTCAACAAATCTACGTCTTCCTCTACAAACGCTGCGTTATGATTCAGTGGAGTCTACAAAAACAGTAAAAATAAGAATTTTACATTCACATTGAACATGGAAAATTTATTTCACTCATGTACAAAATCTTTTTAGCTTCACATTAAATTTACCTTCAGTCCATATCCTGCAATAGCTCGATGTTTCATTTTAATTGATATATCATCCAGAGTAGAATAAATTCCATCCGTATTATCAATATACTGAATAACTTTTTTGCCATTTGACCATCCAAGTTTCGAAGTTGATGACCAATTGAGTGTTATACGCTCAAACACTGTAGAATTTCTCAGACTTCCTAAATATTGAGAAAGACATACACATAAGTACATAACATGTAAGTACTTAATGTATTGCTGACAAAATTATCATCATTTTATGAAATAGAAATGGTAAAAAATATTACTCCCAATGAACTAACCAGTCAAACTTGCTGTAGTAATAATATTTTCTTCAGTAGGATGCCATGCAAAGGAAGCCAGTACTGTAGATGCTCCAGTTGGACTATCTGGTGATGATGCATAAACTGGACATAACCGTCTCTCTAGGACAGTCGGATCCCCCTCCTCAGTTGAAAGCGCTGTTAGTTATAATAATTATAAATCATTAGTGTTGTAAATTGTTTCCTTTTTCAAGCACAATGAACAATTAGCAAGCTTTATACATATTTGGCGAAATAACACTCACCTGCATGATGTACATCATGAAGTGTTATGAATGTACTCTCTTTTTCTAAACACGCTAACAATCCCGATCTGTACAATACATAAAGCAAGCAATATTATTATTATAACATATCCACAAACAAACACAAATTCAACAAAATAATTGTAGACATAGTTTCTGTCGTGGTACCTGGTTGGGCTCCATCCAATTTTGACAATAGGTTTTGAGTGAGTAATGGCCACAAATGGTTTTTCAAAATTCCTAATGTCCCATACGAAAACTTGAAAATCCGCATACGATGCTACCCTGTTGTTACCATCAACGCTGATGCCGTAGACTGCTTTGGTCGATGCTGTGCTTCCTAATTTAGGTTGAGAGTCTGAAATTCATCATGTTACCGATTTAACCAATTAGATATTTTACACTTGACAAGAATACTCAATTAAATAACAAGTCAGTATTTTACCTCGTAAATCATAATGTCTAATATGTTTTCCATTCATTCCTACTAACAAAGTTTTTGACTGGACCCAAGCCAAAGAGTGAGCAACTTCCGAATTTCCTAACCTAATTCGACACACATATTTTAAATAAAAATGTTAATAATAACATCATTGATGCTACATCAAGCATGTCATAATGAATAGATTTAAAATAAAACAGCATACTCAATCACAGGTCTCAGGGCGTCAGAATGAAATCCATTTATGACTAGTTTACTACTGGCTCCCACATCCCAAATTGCGACCTAAAATACAGTTTCATTAATTCACTTGTCCATGATGACTAAATGAAAATGTTCAAACGTATATATTAAAAATTTTAATTTAAAATCTATTTTACATACGGCATAGTCTGATCTAGCTTTGTCTAATGCTGCGGCAAGTAGATTGGGAGAATTCTTATTCCAAGATAAGGAGTTGACTTGTCTTGCATGTTTCGGCACTAAAAGTAACAACAAACACACATTATAATAAGTACGAAGAATATTAGGTATGAAATGATGTCCATAGTTTTTCACTAAGAAACTACAAAAGTACATTGTCAGACTCACCAAATTCTTTACTTATTATAGTTGACCCAAAGGACGTTAAAACAACTTTTCCGTTGGCCAAACCAACTGCTATCATTCCTTCTGCATCTGTTCCTGGATATGCGTCCAAAACTTTTGGATAGGGAAGATCGACAATTTTTGAGACTAATGAAGCTCCTTTGAAATCAGATAGTTTGATAGCTGTCAAAACAAAACATTGGGGCAAATTTAGCAATCGTTGTGAACTTACACAATATCATTTAAATAATAATAATAACAACAACAATAATAGCTTTTGTCACAAAAGTTTGCGAATGTAAATTTCCAAGAAGTGACAAATTTATTTGACTTACGTATTTGTTTTAACTTTGCAGAGTCACATTCCTCAACTTGATATAACGAGATTTCTTGTGCCCAGGTAATTAAATGATTTGACTTACGGGGTGACCACTGCAAATCCATTTTAATCACAATTAAACTAACTTTATGAACAAAAAAAATGTTTCCCGGCCCTTCAGCAAGTAAAACTCAACACTGTCTTTAGTCTGTGCGTAGGCTACACAAGCACAACAAAGTTGATATCTTTATATGACTATATGTCTTGAGATCATGACCCGATGATAAGAAGTACTCCAGCTTAATTTATTACATAACGTAATTAGCTACGTATGAAAGTATGCAAATAATTATATTCTTTTTAGTTCTGAAATCTTTTTATTCTGAAAAGAATGTCAAGACATGGATACATGTTGTTGTTTCATAAAATTCAAAAAAGTTAACAACAGACATTTCACTGCCATTGACCACCACCACCCCATTCTCCGGCTTCCTGAGCCCAGTTCTCAGTCTCAGTACTCCAATCTTCTGCAGCAGGGGCTGTGTAAACTGGAGCCACCACTTCCGCTGTCGCAGCAACATCTCCCGCCGCGGGTTCCGCAGCCCAAGAATCAACGGCCGCGACTGGAGCAGCTTCAATTTCAGGTTTACCAGTGGCTTGTGCCAATTCCTTAGCAGCTTGTTCTTCTTTCTCAGCCTGATAAAGAAAAGAATTGCATGAGTTTACCAATTATTTTACGAGTTTTTACTTCTTATACAACATGAGAACTTACTTCTTCCGGGTCACGATAGAAGAAAAGATCAACCATGACCTTCCAGCGATCGCGAGTGACAGTACCTCGAAGACGAAGAACTTCACGAGCCAACAACCACCACATCAAACCAATAGAATGTGCCGACTGTTTTTTTTAAAAAAAGAAGTACAATAAGAATCCCTTCTCTTATTTCTTCATCAAAAATTTTGAATCCAATAATAGTTACCTTGTTATTGCATGGAATAGCAATGTCAACAAAACGAAGAGGAGAGTCCGTATTAGTGAATGCAATAACGGGGATGTTTACATAAGAAGCCTCCGTAATAGGTTGATGATCTGATCGCGGATCCGTCACAATTAAAAGTCTGGGCTCCCGGAAGGCAGCCTACAAATTGTTTTTATAAAGGAGAAAATAAAACTTTTAATACAAACGTTCATTGAAAGTTTCATTCAAATATCATGATTAGACAAAAAGAATATGGTCAGAATCCGGTAAAGCGATTTAGCAAACATCAAAAGCTTTTTACAAGCTTCACGCCTGTATTAACAATACAATCTATCATCCTCCCATATTTATAATATTGTAGCAAGCCCATTCCCAATCTCCAATGCAGCGTTTCGTCAACTTTAATTAAAGGGAAGAGTACACACCTGAATTTGATTAGTAAACGCTCCAGGAGTGAAACGTCCAGCAATAGCCGTTGCTCCGGTGTAGTGAGCAAATTTAAGAACAGCCCGTTGTCCATAAGAACGAGAACTGATGACATAGACTTCGGACGGTCGTTCAATGGCCACAATAGCACGTGCAGCCAAGAGCAACTTTTCCCAAGTTCGCCGAAGATTGATGATGTGGACACCTGTGAGTTGAAAATATAATAATTAAGTATACGCTTTGGAAAATTTTCATAAAAGATTCTCTTTATAAGACATATAAATAGTTGGTCAGTATCCGGTAAAGCTAAGCAATATCATGAGCTTTCCAAAAGATTCACGCTGTTATGTATAATTTGTCCTCATTCCAATTATTATTTTTTCTCAAACACTTTGCCGATCATATTTCATTCAAAAGAAATAACAAACTTACCGTCAGACCGGCGTTTGTACACATACTGCTGCATTTGGTAGTCGATATTCTCTGACCCAAGATGAGTTGTTGCAGCCAACACTAAGGAAAAAACATTAATATCACGTTAAGTAGAAGAATATCATTTGCAAATATCCTTCTTCAGACATTCTTTGAAAGTCACAATGGTGTAAAAACTTTACTTACTCTTGGTCACATCGTCCTCCTTGAGAGACAATACATCCAAGTTTCCCGACATCTTGTCGTAGTTTTCAGGAGAAAATAACGAATGAAAACCCTGTGAAGAATTAAAGAAAATCCAAATTAAATTAAACTCCCTACTCCAAAGTATAGAAAAAGCGTGTATGGGCAGCCATATGCCACGAGGCCGGCAAAATGAGTTTCAGATTTATTAAAAAATGAACGATTTAGGCACTAGATTAAAATGGAAAACTGACTCGTGAGGGACAAGAAGGACTCGGGTTGTCAGATTTTGAACATTTAAAGGAGATAAAATGACTAATTATGATTAAATTTAATAAAATTTGAGAGAAAATTTTACTCACACAAGCAGATAGCCAAATAGGAATTGATATGAAGACCAGGTGACTAGAGCGGGATGGTTTCAATTTTTTGACCACGTGGTGTCCATCAAAAAGAATTCTGTCATTTCTGTCACCGGAAATGGTTGGGTTCAGCTCTGTTCTGAAGAGTGACAGTGGGTCAAAGTTTACATTCATCATAGGTAAGAATTTTGGAACACTAGCCCTCACATTATTCATATATTATTTCGAGCTAATACCATTTATTTTTTAATTTAGCTGAAGATGGTCCATCAATTCATCGAATCGACTATTTATCAACATTGTTAAAAAATCATTCTGAAAGCACCAATCATTACATTCACTTGGCTTCCTTGGTCTTTAAAAACCTGTCATCAAATCTTCAACATGTCAAAAATTATAATTTCATCCAAGACCCTTTTCCTGGACTAGGTGACTTTTTCATTTTAAAACTCAAAACAAAACAATTAACCATTATTGCGTTTCTTTGAGACAAAATCTATTTTATTTTCAGATATCTTTTACTCAGATCTCAAGAAAAATTTAATTCCTTCAAAGAGAAATATTTTCATACTTGACGACCTGGCCTTATTCTACATTTACAATGAACGAGCCTCCAAAGAAATTTCACGGTTTTTTCAACAAGTCTCAAAATCTTTTCCCCAAATTATTGTTTTCGCTAGTCTTGATACATTAACAAATACAGAAATTTCCCTTCTATGTAGTTTGACTGAGACTTTTGTTATACTGAAAAATTCTGACAGTGACACTCATGAGTTTTTATGTAGTCAACTAATTATGAAACCAAGTGGAAAAACCATTTTAGATGTAAGTAACGTACCATTATTACACAACACATTTATCTCATTCATACATTATATAATGTATGCATTATAAAAATCGAATTAACATTACTCGGATTAAAATGTTGTTTTTAGCAATCTTACTTTGAAGTACGAAACGGGGAAATCAAAGACAGCTCACGAAAAGTTGATCAAAATACCTTAGCTTTACAAAAAGACAGTTCTGAAGATATCATGCGTTCTTTAACTACTTTTAAATTGACTATTGAAGAGGATGAGAAAGAGTCTAAAAATCGTCTGTACCTACCCTACTTAGAGTAAGACTTTAAGTATTATAATAATTCTTTTTGCATTTGAACACTACATTTTTTAATCTGACTACACCAGACTTAAATTTTGTTTGTTAATAAAAATGGATGGGGTTTTTCTCTAGTGCTCAACGTACGACTGTCCCCGACCCTTCAGAAGACTTTTACGACGACGAAGATGAAGATGAGGATGACTGATTTTTTTAGTGCCTACTTTTTTGCCGGTACACTGGTATTTAATAAATACTATTTATATATGAATGTTTACCAAATGAAATTATTGTACTCGATGTTGTATGAGATTACTGGTATTATCCATGTTCCATTTCTGTCCAAAAGTTTTACCCGAACAAACATGGACTACAAAAAGAAGTAAAAACTAAAATTATGATGGAAAGATTATATAGAAAGTGAAAGGATTTATCTACAACAACCGACAGACAGGAAGCATGCAATGATGCGAATGCAAATGTCCATTGAGCACTATGATAATGTTATCCATACAACCTAGTAATGCACTGTTTACTTAATTTTATGTTATCATGTGCATTAAAGTACGAATATTTGGGGAGCCTTTTTTAACAGTTTCCCGACAAAACTCCATGAAATGGCCTAGCTACATGTAGAATATGGTAAGGATAAGAAGAGCACATGTGCTTTTCGTGAAAGAACAGTAAAACTCAAAAAAAGGAACATAAAAATACTCTAGTTGAAACCAATTTCATCCATTTAATTGGGAACAGTTGGTGAGACTGGTAAATAGTCATGCAACAAAAACTGCTTTCTGAACTGAATCAGTTCAACTGGTTCGTGATGTCAGTTGCAGTATGCATAGCACATTATAATACATATGAGTACAATATGTAACCATCAAACTTTTTGTAAACCATCAAAGTCCATAATTAGTTTCAGTTGTAATGTCCTTTACTTTCTCTTTCCTTCACGTAGTCCCGCTTCCCCCCTACCCGTTTCCCGACACGCATTTGGATCAGATTACCACTCATACACACGCATTTAGGGGTACAACAAGTCTACAGAAGGGTGTGATGCACTGGAGGTACACAAATATCTAAATACAAGTATTGTAACAACAAATTTTTCCTTTAAAACGTTCAATTTTGCTGAAGACCACATTTTTCTTTGTTATAGATAATATTGACATTGGCACGGATCAAACAATGCTGAATTTACAGTCTGCCACGCACATAAATTTACTTACTGTGTATATTTAATGTGAATCGTCCTTTGTAGACAGGCGATCTGTTTTTGGGCTCAGGATCTGTGTGTGTGAGTGTGTGCAAGTATGCAGCTATAATAAATGACTAGAGTAATATTATAAGGTTATATTACAATTTTAACGATGCACTCACAATATGGGATAAACTTAGCTCGAGTTCACATACCCCCTCGGTTCCAGAGAATCTCAGATCGCATCACTATTCAGTACAGTCTCTTTCCCCCTCTTTGTGTCCACACAGTCAAAATCTCTGCTCCCAGGATTTTTTTTTGTTCTGTTTCATAAAACTCAGACGAAGGATACGAGAACGGATCCCAGGAGATCATCTGAAAATACATTGCTACCATCAGCGTTGGATTAAATTCTACTTAATTGTAAGCCATTTTTATTGGATTCTTAAATACCACGGATTTTGTAAGGAGAAATTTTTCTTCAAAAGAAAATTTGGGGAAAGTGAGAAAGATCAGCATTTACGTTACGTTACATGAGATAGGTATACTCATGCTGAGTTTTTCCTTACAAGCGTCAATAATTATATAAGAAATTAAGATTTTACTGTTTTACACATAATATTAATAACAAGAATCATGTCATCTGGGTATAAATCACTCCCTAGTAAAAAATTCGCTAATGAGTCATACATACTGTCGTACAGTCTGACGATCGTGAGTAATCAGTCTACCTTTATTTCTTTTCTATGATGACGTACTCATTTGATATCCTCAGACAAATTCATGATCTTTTTCTGATAGTTTCCTTTGTACAAAATTTAATCAGATTTTTCTATCACTTCCTTCTTGACAAATAAAGAATGAACGTCAGAAAGGCACAATCACTGAGTATTAGCCACACACACAGTCACCCTACTTGTTTGTCATGCTATTTTTGGAAACTTTTACTCTCCTAGTATTCATCATCGATTGTAAAAATTTTGAGACTTTAACTGTACAGTTTTCACAAATTTTAGTTGAACAATCCTTACTAACTGTGTACATGCAGTTGAATCATGGTGAAAGCATGACAATTCCACCTCAGACGATAATACCCAAACTTATAATCCCTTCATCGTTAAAAATTTGCATATATGGTAATGTCTAAAAGTAGTGTCTTCTCAAAAATCCATTACACAGTTGTTGCTGTTACTTTCCGTCCGAATCCCCATCAAACTCTCTTGACACTGTGAAAAGAGAGTTAACAGACTGCCCCAGTCATAATGTAACGTGACTGTCACAAGGAATTTGTCATCTTAGCTCACATGTAAAGAACGTTCTTCAGTTCTTCTCTGTGTGTCAACTCATTTAAGGAGAGTGACTTTAAATGTGCATTATGGGTATAAGCGGAGGAGGTTGACTAACTACCACTTAATAATGACGTCAGAAGAGAAGAAGCAACAGGAGTCATGATAAACATTTTTAGAGGGACCCGCTCCTCTTCTGTCTTTGTAAGCCTTGATAGAACGTAATGTAAATAAATACACACGAAATCAAAAGGATGATGATGGAGTCTACGTGTACAATTGCTCTAAAAACATTTCACTACAGCAACAACAATACTCATTCCCCAGTAAAGGACATGCCCTTACCTTACATATGGTAATGATATCATGATATGTGTCCCAGAGTGTGACGACTGTGAATGAAACAATACATTCAATTTTATGTAAGCTCTAGTTCCGCTGACACACACGTACTGTAGACTGTAGTGAGTTAACTTAGGGATAGGGCTACACGAAAGAACAGCTCCTTTTTTCCCTAGTTGACGTGGGGGGTTTGGTGAATATTATAAAACAAGAATTTCACCAGTTGAAACCCACACACACTCACACGATCAACCTCTCAACAACAACAATTTGTATCTCCAAGTGTCTCCATACCAAGTTCAAGTCAGTCCCCCTCCCCCCTTCTTTCTCTTATCCTAATCATTTTCTTTAATATTTAATTTCTATTTAATTTACAAAAGTGTTTCAATTGAACGAAATTTTGCAGTACTAAAGGAATTCACAGAGGGAATACATATTGGATTTTTTGTGAATTTGACAGGCTGACGGTTTCCAGCGTTGTGTGTGCGAGGTCACGCCGAAGGGACAAAAAACCTATTCGGAGCCCTGAGATCAAAAGGAATATTAATAACAATAATAATCATTTCTACTTGACTCCGGCACAACAGACCACCGTCCAAACGAGTCCTCAACATGCCTTTAACTTGCACCGACATGTAAGCCACAAATTTCATCTATTTTTTTGTATAATCAGGAAAAACTGCAAAAAAGATTAAAATGAACTGAACAGTTAAAATAATGATTGAAATTTGTCATCCTGTTTAGTTGCAAATTCATCCTCGCTGTGATACTTCCACCGCTGGGTAAGAGCAACGAAAACAAATTTTTTAATGATTGACAACATATTAAGGATGACAAAACTCCACATTAAAGTGTACACCGGGTTTCCTGGTGTGAATCATTTTGTGTATGTCAGCGGTTGTGGTGATGGTGGTTGTGGGAGTTTTATGTTAAGCAGTTAACCGCAGTCGGAATGAGAAAGTGAATTTATTAATTAATATTTGTGTAGACACTCCATTGAGCAAGGTCTTTTATTGTTAGTTGGATATGAAGGGTGACCGACATTGTGTACAAACAATGTTATTTGTACGATTCTATTTTGACTGGCACTAGTCTACAATACCTATCTAGCATGAATATTAAATATGACAAACGTTACCATCGTGCTCTCTCCGAAATTTACATGCCTAATTACCATGGACGATAAGTTTGGATTTAGCTTACCACAATATCTCTAATATATAGCCCTCCTGCATGTCCATGGCATGCTAGTAAGATTAGACCTGGAATTTTAATAAAATACGGTACATTTATGGTGTGTGTTGATGAGATGAGACTTGGTGTGCTAAAAACGGAGTAGTAGAATTTCTTCTTCTTTTTTGTGAATGTTAACATTATTTTTAATTTAAATTACAGGCGTTCTGGCGGAGAAAGGCTGCGGGGTTGATTTATTAATCAACATTGGTCTCACCTGTCTCGGTTTCATCCCTGGTAAATTATATTATTTAGAGAAAACTTTGACAAATATGTGTTCTTTTTGGAAGGAATGCTGAATTTTTATGTTTAATTTTACTACTGAGTTGTAGGTATCATCCATGCCTGCTATATAATATGTAAATACTGATAACCACCGTCTGCCTGACTGCTGCACACTGGTAAGAAAATCACAATTTCATCATTTTAGTGAGGAAGCGTCTATAAAATGGAAAGTTGATTTTGGTTCGCCCCATAAATTTCTTTCGTGTGTCGACTGCCATTAGGGGTCAAACTGAAAAGGGTTATTCTTCTTATGGTGTATACTTAGTAGTGTACTTTCCTAAATCAAATGACCTAAAGAAATTATCTTTTTTCCATTCTTCCTAATAATTATTATAAAGGGTTGACACATACAAATTCCTTGGGAGTGAATCAAGTCAACTTTCCACTAAACGTATTTATCCTCTGTAAATCATTATTGTGCTGAAAATTCCCATTAGGAAAAAATACTAATTAAGTGTATGTGTATTCTCAGGATGAACTACAATATCAACACTGCCAGGGTCACCAGTGAACGCATAAATCAATTATGAGCAGCAGAATGAAGAATAAGAAGAGGCATTTAATTTATACATACAGTTTTATATAGTTGGGTAATATCTACAGTGAAGGATTTTCCACACTCTAACACAGGCTGTCCTTACTATACATTATACACATACATAAATATTTACAAAGCTTTGCTCTACTACAATGTATTTCAATTAATTTATATTACTTCATGGAGGAGGAAGCTCATTTTGTACAGTTGTAAATTCCAGGCACGTTTTTTAAAAAACCTCATCCGCTACTCTTTAATATTATTATTCAGTAAATCCAAGATGAATACATATATACTTAGCTATGTATATTTACTTACTTAAATACGATCAATGACACCGCTCCTCATTTTTTTCTAATTGGAATTTTTAATATGACATTTTTTATACATATATGTATTTGAATTATGTGATGGCCATCTGTATTTTGATAAAATGTTCACAATTTTTTTAATCTTCCCCTTATCTCGAAATTTCTACATTTTCCTTGATCAATCGGATTCACTACTTGTCAAAAGTCAAGTATGAACTGGGACAAATGACTAAGATCTATATTTAGACAATCTAAGGTCAATCAAATGTCACAGTTTTCCCCAGTCTTATACTTACGTGTCCCTCTCATGGAGAAAGAATTTCTTTAACGATCTTCACCAATAATAATTTTTATGTGTAGCTTATATAGCAAATAATTAAATTTTGTTACTCAAGTTTTTTCACTAAATTTTTGCGACAAATTGATGTCAAACTGATTACTACATCTCAATGTTTTTTAAATGTGCAGATTTGTCTTTGTCGAAACGAAATTTTCTTTGACTGTTGTCTCTCTCTAAATCTATTACATGTATACAACTAAAGCTACTCGAATTTATGTCGAATAAAATATTGTCAAGAGATAAAACTTGAACAGCAACAACAACAACATTCATAATTACATGCCGACCTCTCTAATTAAGAAGAGGATTTGATTGTGAGTTCAAATGTTAATGTGGAATCTCCGTTCAGATTTATTCAGATTTATCTTGTAAGTATCACACAACATTCGCATGATTTCATCAATCTCAGATTTACCTAGACATGAAGAAGTATTTTCAATTTTACATTGAATGAAAATATCTTCCCTGAGGAATCATGACAGTTTCTGAATGGAAGCCTTGTGAAGAGTATGAAAGTTTCAAGGGGAAAATTCATGATGGAATGTGGTAATTATTGTGTGCTCTGAAGTGTTGTACTGAGATGACCATACACGCGTGTAATATTCACATGTGTGACTATAGTAAGTATGGAGGGAACAGGCTGTTCTTTGCAGCATTGCAACAAAACAACAGCAGAAATGAAAGAGACGAAGGAAGAAAGAAACACATTAAATACGGGGAAGTTTTCCACGGGGAAACTCAGTCAGTCACTATGTTACAATACTTTAGATATCTGCGATGACCTTCGCGGAAGTTGAAAGCGCCCTGGGACTAAAAAAAGGGGTAGTATTATTATGCACAGTAAGTTTACCATGTATATCCACATATTTAGTACCTAAAGTGTGTATGTACTTGACTCACTTTTTGTATATAATAAGTGTGGATTATATATTATATCATGTCCTCTCTTTTTTCAAGAGATCCTTCAACACTGTACAGTAACATCATGTTTAGTGCATTTGCCTCCAAGTTATTTTGTCTGGTTGAGTCATCCTCAGTCTTCCTCCTCCACTTTTTAACTTTAACTCACAAGTGAGACTTGCATCACGATGCAATGTTCAATATTAGTATACATGGACTTGTGTGAGATGCATACAGTTTTTATAATATTGTACACAATGTCATGTGGTAATATGAGAGAGTCTTGGACTAGTCATATAGTCAACAAAATATGTACACTTTACTTTACAAGGGAGTATTTTAGCCGATGAGGGAAGAAGACCAACAACAATCCCTATCCTTGTGTGTATGTGTAATCATTTGTTACACACACAAAAAAAGCAGAGATTTTCGGGTGCGGTCCGTCAGTCCACATTCTAATCTCTGAGATAATCCTACTCCACACATACAGATCACTGCCATTTCTTTTGTTTTTGTTTTTTCAAACATTTACTTTCCCTTTCTAACTTCCGTCCTGAAATCCCTGCTGGGGACAACCATCACAAAATGCCGTTGACTTGTTCCGATATTTGCAAATTTATTTTGGCCATCATTCTTCCTCCTTTGGGAGTTTTGGCTGAGAAGGTATGGTTTTGCTTTTTTATTCAATTGATTGTAACTTACAATTTGTAAGTACCAAATAAGACTGTGTTAGAGTGACGGGGTAATTTGATGAATTTAAATTGTGATTTCTCAGGGTTGTGGCAAGGATTTGGTTATAAACATTATCCTTACTCTCTTGGGATTCATCCCGGGAATCATACACGCCATTTACATTATAGTTACCAAGTGAAAGTAAGTCCCTTTTTTCAGTGCAATTTTTAATAACATCTCTTCAGTTTTACGAGAGTGATTGCCAGTTGAATGAAAAGAGAACTAAAGTTCTGTCAAATTGTGAAGGAATCTTTAGTAAATTGAAACTGACAAAATTTTCCTTGACTGTCTATAGCCGGGAAATGACTGGAGCCACAACCAAAGAGTTTTTCCAGTGAAAATCAACAGCTGAAAATGCGAACGAGTATAAAATATCATCCAGTCTTCTTCAGCATTTTTACCTCAAATCAATTTTAACGTCCAAGAAATTATTGTTTACCTACTTTTGTTTTGCACTACTCATTTCACAAGTCGAGTACAAAAAAAATTGCCATGAAATTCTACCATTTTTAAAATTTTGTTTTACCAGAAGAGTCACCTCTTCTAGGCCATTTTTTAGAAATAGTAAACTAATGCATTACAATATTATCCATATTTGTATTGTATGTACCTACTATTTATGTTCTTTTATGAAGACTCATGTAAAATGTAAACAGACAATCAGTATTTGGAATTGTTCACCAGTCACTGTAATGAAATTTATTTTTTACAAATCGAGAAAGCTTTAAATTGCAGCGGCATAATGTTGTGTGCACCACTCTTATAATATGTTTGATTAAATAAATATTTGTTACCGATTTCTACACTGATAACAGGCAAACAAATGAATCTCAGTTTCATTTCTTGCTTTCAACCAATGGTTGACAACCATTCACCTTCAACAAAAGAGAAAGTTTCATACAGGAGTTACTCTACACCAGGCATTCAAGGGTTCAGGAATTTGTACAGCTTTTGAATAAGTCCACATAACAAATTTCCTAACAAAAAATCGAAAATTGGAGAAAATAATTAAACATTATGCGGAGAAAGTGAAGGGGGTTCACTTTCTCCATGCCTTTCCATTTCAATATGAAGTGCAATATGAGTGACTTGTAGGATGTGATAATAAGCAAAGATTGATAAGGAAATCATCAAAAAAATGATTAATTTATGGAGAAAGTACTTTTATCTCCAAATGGTTGCTTTTCCTCATGTGAGTTATATAACAGTAAGTAGTACTATCCGCTCATACATAAATCAACAAATTGATTACAGGTCTTGAAAATCTAGGGTCAAACGTTGACAGCCACACTGTCTGAAGACACATGTGGTTGAATACAATAAGATATTGTAAAGTTTGTGTGGATCTGTGGAGAAGAACACTTCCTGCTGGGATGATGAGAGAGAGTGTGTGTGTTGAGCACATGTAATGTTTCTTAAATACCTATGCGGAATGATGTCATTCTGTCATTTCACAATCTTTATGCAAAAATTGTACTGCTTGTTCTGAAGGCAAATGTTTCTCTCCAATGTGGAGTGAATGTGAGTAATGTGACTTGGATTAATTTACTTGACCCTGAAGAAAATCTCATTAGAAGATATACGCGCATGGCATGAGAACATTAAGACTAAAGTGTATATCTTACACATTCAAAAATGAGAGAGTTCTAATTATAATAAATCTTGTAAGTATGCATTGAAAGTGGAGTAATAAGACTTTTAGAGTAGAAATTATGTAGCTCACAATGTATATTTTTATTTGATTTTCTGATTCCTTTTCTTACATTATTATGCCTTTATTTGGGACCCATTCAATGGGCAAAACTACTCCAAATGATATACACAGGTAAATAATATTACATGGTACGTATTTTCTTAACCTATTTTTACTCAAAATGACTATCATATTATATGTAGTATTTATTGAAATTGTAATATCGACATTTCTTCTAAATTTGTGCAATTACATGACATTAATGTGTCATATACTCTTTGTAACAGTAACAAACAACTACACATGAAACCCCTTCCTCACTTTCTCTCCTCTTGACTCTTTACTTAAATGCTTTAAAATCTATTTTAAACTCGTAGAAACTTTAACAAATGCAACTGTGTAGCAATAATCTCCTTCTCTACACCCTTCTAAATTAAAATCAGTATATTTCTGTATACATGTTGGACAACATAAGAAGACCACTTGGATAATTATTTTTTTCCAGTCAAGTGTTAGTAAATTCAATAATAATCTTGGTCAAAATTTGAACACTCTGAGAATTTCATCAAAATTTTAAAATAATATGTAAGTATATCGTCTACATTATAGTAATATTATTAGAAAATGGAAGAACAAGTTTTCTCTCATGACAATGACTGAACATCACACCGGCACGTGCCAAGTGCATGTAAAAGTATTTTCTAATTAAAACGGAATGGAAAAACTCCAGCTACATTTTTGTACAATTTTGGAAACCATAAAATAGTATAAAGTCGCACAACTTACTTAATGTTACATTAGTGTAGTCAGCAGGCACAGTCAATAACAACTTTACCATAAAAATATTCCTTCACATTTCTCCATTGTGATGAATGGTACGATCATCATGTCTTGTTTACTATTGGTAAACTACTTCAACCACAACTCTATCTATTATTTTGCGGTTTTTGCCATCAAGCATTACATTTTACAGATTTTTACGCCGTTCTATCAGCTATACAAAAACTTACAATACGGACAAAAATACCATTTCTTTATATAATATGAGTTTTTTATATGAACTGTTTGCAAATCCTTACTTAACGTCCTAGACCTTTGTACGTAGCATCGTTATCATCGCCCATGTAATTACAACTTACAACGAATATGTATTTTACTATCCATATCTTTCAATACATGGTTGGATCTACCATTCTTTCTAAACTTATTAGTATTATTATGCATCAGTCAAGAACCGGCGAGAAAGGGCACCACTACAACTTGAACAACAAAATTAAATACAACTTTGAAGCAACACACAACCTACTTAAACAGACATGTACATGATTAAAAGGAATGCAGATAATAATACATAAATACATACATTTAATCGTATCTTGTCTATCTCTCAACTTAATACTTTCATATCTTACAATATTCAATTAGATTCTACACAGTAGAAGCTCATCACATGTGAACATTTATCCTCATCAGAACTAAGACACCAGTAAAAATGGAAACAAAACACCTACAAAAACTGTTTAGAATGAGAAAAGATTGTTGGAAATCTAAAAAGGATATTCGAAGATTTCAACCAAATAATAAGATGAAGACATGGTTAAAAAGATTCTAGTAATTACTTAAATGAATATTATTTTCTTCACATTCAATACCTAATAGTTGTAGTATGGGTTAATCATCATCAGTGATCACACTTGAGAGACAGGCTGAACGAATCTTACATTACCCAATATGTTTGTGTTAGAAAGGTACATTCAACTCACTTGAGAGAAATCGTAAAGTAGGTATTCATTCTTCAGTGAGGCCGATGATAGTTTTAAAAATTAATTTCTGTCGTCAACTAAAGATTCCCGACTATCATTTAATGATGTGGCTTGTCTAATAACAGACGACCGACTTGACACTGTTGAGCCTGATCTTCCAATCTGACCTAAGGAACGAGTGCTTGATTCTAAATTGGTTAGGCCAGGATTCGTCATGATGGGAAAATTCACAAGACTCTCTATCTGCTTCCATCTGCTCATCCTTTCCTTTAGCTCGTATGTGACTTCATTGAGACTTGTTTTAGCCTCAACTATGAAAGAAAAAACAGTGTTAACTTAGTATGTATTGTCACAACTTATGATGAGCAATAAAATTTGTGTTTTATTAAAATAAACTCACTAATTGCTTTATCCACTTCATCCACATGACGGGAATTCGCAGCTACAAAGGCATATATCAGGCTCTTTGCTTGACTCTTCTCTTTCAATTTCATACAAGCATCCCTCGCCTGTCTTAATTGTTTCTCAGCAGCACCTTTCTTGTAATTGTATGCCCTCGTCTCCAATTCATAGGTAAGTTGGAGAAAGTGACGAAGAGCGGGTGGAGGTAACCAACATTTGTCAGCTATAGAAAAATCACAATGACACAATTATAACACAAATTTGAGTTTGATTGTATTACATGATTGAAAATGTCATCTCAATTCAACAATAATTCAGTATGTACGTTACCTAGTTCAACTTCTGTGTCGGCAAGCATTTGTCGAAGGTAATCCACTTCTGTTTTGAGTCTTTCTAATTCTTCACTTTGATCATGACTAATACCATTCTCGACTGGTGGAATTGCACTAGTAGTCGACTGTTGACTGCTCTCAGACTGATGTTTTGTCTTTTCCAGTTCATCCTGTAACTGTTTGAGAGCCTCCTCAGCATTTGTGAGACTTTCCATCTCTTTCATCATCTTTATTAGATCCCTTTGTGAACCTTGGTAACGTCGGTAGACAATCCAACAAACGGTTAAGGCCACGACCAGTAAAGAAGTTAGGATGACATCCTTCACTGGATTACTATACTCCTTTGGTGGTCCAAACAAAACTACATCCTGTGCTTTAAGGGCCACTTTTTGTTTGTGTCGTGGGTCACGGATACCAATATATTGACTCAGGAAATGATTTTGATTGACAGCAACTGTAAATTTATTTAATCAAAGTATACTATACAGATTCTGTACGACAATGATACTGAACAATAAAATTATTAAAGTACTTACGACGGGGAAGAAATGATCCATTGATGGACTGTTGAAGAAATAAAGGCTCATATTGTGGAAGGCCAACAGAGGTGGACAACCAGTTGACTGTCTCTTCTTTGGTCCAATTGTGTACTTCTGACGAGATCCATAATTGCCATAAATTTCTGACTGATATTTGGTTGTCATTATTTCGATGAAAACTGTCAAATTAAAACAAAGTCATATCATGTTACATCATATAATTTTTGTGTGTGCCTGGCAAACAATCCCAAACATATTCTAATCAAATTTTAAAAGATAAATTTATATGACGTACTTTTGATGACGTTTTTCATATCCCCGTTGATAATTCAGTTCTTCCCTCAAAAACTGTAGACATGTAAAAAGAAATTTTGTAATTCAGTAAAATCACGAACACGTTGCTTCTTATAGGATTCAAAAGATATCTACTGCAAATTAATATTCATCATAAAAATTATTATAATATGATTCATGTATCATGATACTGTAAAAGAGTACCTAATTTACATTTTACGACTCATGGTTTTGAATGTATTAACGGAAACATTTGTTCCATCAATTTAATGCGTACCATTTGATATATGAAATTAACATGATTCATAGTGAATTATTCCCTTTATCCATTTCAGCAGATTGATATTTTCAATTTTAACTTCAAAATACACACAGACCAAAAAAATCAATCTATGAACGCTAAATATACAAATAAATATATTTCAGGAAATGCCTAATATTAAATAGCTTAGTTTTTACTTAGTTTTCACTAACCCCATTTGACTCCTGTATATCAATACTTCCATTATTATCATCGTCCAGTTGACGATGAAGAGTTCTTATTGCTTCCAATGCCAGTCTTTCATTTTCATCCAAATTTGAGCACCATTCTTGACCGAAGCAAAAATCTGTAACAATAGAAAAATATGTATAAAAATTATTTTGATCAACATGTGAAACTATTTATTTACTTGGTATCATAAAAGAGCATTAAAAAAGGAATCATTATCAAAGTCTGATGAGAAGATTAAACAAATGACCAAAAAACGAGGTGTAGTTTTATGTAAGTGTGAAAATTTCATTTCACTTTCGTCGATAACAAATTAACACATGTAATAAAATAACAGTCTACCGTGAGTAACAAATAAAACAAAGGTAATTATTAGAAAAAAGAATATCACAGATTTTCACATTATTTATTTACCTTCAGTCTCAGGATCTACATGTGAAGTTTTAGTTCCAAATTGAACAGCATCCTTATTAACACCTAAAACTTGGTCACCACTTAATGTTAAAATTAGAGACACGGAAATGAGGAACAGACTTGTGAATGAAAGGCAACAAGACGGTGAAATCTGACCCCAACTTGAACTTGTCATGATTGATGGTGTTACATGTCTTTTAGTAGTCACTTTTGTAGTTAAAAATATTAATTTCAACAGGAGAGGAACCAGGGACTTTAAATCTACGTAAGGCCAAGTTCAAATATCCGCTGTGTAAATGAATTCTCTGCGACAAAAAAACTGGTATATTCTCGAAGTGGACTTTTTTTTAATTATGTACTTGTTTAAAGTTGTTTGGCTGACTGTCGTTAGTCTATAGCATACACTACACACCAAGTAAGTTCACACTGATCTCCATCATCATGTAATGCGATCCACACACTGAACACAAACCTTGAAATTTCTCCTTGCCTATCAAGAGTGTATTGATAGAACATGACTTTTCAAATTAATTCCAATTTAATTATTGAGGTTTTTTCAACAATTATTAGCTTTCATTTCATGGAGATCTCCAGTAATGTACGTTCTCAATTGGTCCTTTATTACTCACAATATGTGCATATGAAATATAATTGTACTGATGAATCATACATGCATACATGTAGATGAATAAATCCTTCAGACGAAGAAGAATTTAAGTGCTATATTATTATTCTAAAATGAACATAATAAGTATACATGTTGAGGAACATAGGGGAAGTGTGTATTGTAGTCTCATGGGGAATTTATTCCACTCTTCACCTTATAAAGTAATTGTACAATAATAAGTTTTTCTCCTCTTTGTCTCTGTCTACAACTAAAAAACCACATCATTGTTATCTCGACAAATCTCTTCCCACGTTTTTTCCACCATTAATTACAAGTTGTTTATTTGTTAGTCAAAAGAACAAATAACAAGAGTACTTTACTGTGTAAAAGACATGTCAATGTCTTGGACGGAATAAAAAATCCTTCTTATGTATGCATAAAAAGATTATTTCTTGGTGAGCATTTTTATCTTTGCAAAACCTTATTAGTACGCACTACTACTGGTGAAAATACATTTTTATTTTTAAAAACTGTTCAAGTTACTTTCATTTTTAATTGGATCTATAAAGGGACTATCTCGTCTTCCCCGAAAAAATGCAGTTGAGGAGAAATGAGAGAGAGAGAGAGATGATTGTGCATTCAAGACCACTGGCCTAATTAAACAGCGGAAATGTATTTTGGAATAACCACAAATAACATGAATCTTTTGTGGTGTCAACTGATTATGCATAAATCGGGTCAAGAATTAGTTTGGAGAGGAC
Source organism: Pygmarrhopalites habei (assembly GCA_009870185.1). Lineage (NCBI taxonomy): Eukaryota > Metazoa > Arthropoda > Collembola > Symphypleona > Arrhopalitidae > Pygmarrhopalites > Pygmarrhopalites habei. Next base: position 19,478 of record WJFB01000864.1, on the reverse strand, counting down.
CAGAACAGTTCTACCCTCCATGAACATTACAAGATCATAAAACATTCTCATCAAGAAGAAAAAAACATGAAAGTCCATTTCCATTCTTTTGCTTTTTGGTTGTTTATTGGATTTTCTTCTACATTTGGGGACACTTTGGACAATTCTGGAGAACTTGTATTCTCCGGTTCATCCTCAAATGTCGAAAATTTTTCGACTATCCCCGAGACGACGACTTCAAGGACTGCAGTAGTAGTCACAGATGTAAGTCTCGTCATAAGTCGAGATGATATCTTGTTCTTGTTTAATAAACAATTGTTAATTGACTAAAATTTTTGAACAGGTTGAGTCCCCAACCAGGGAAAGCACAACCCCAGAATCTGTCTCCTCAACAGAACATCCAGGAAATCCCTTGACCAACAATAACACTACAGGGAAAAATGAGAACGCAAAATCTTCTGGCCTTCTCTACCAAGATGAATCGGTATATAATTTATTTTAGATTATAAAATTACAATTAATAGAAAGACAGTGTAATGAAAAATGCGTATTTCTGTAAATTTCCAAAAAATAGGGTTCACTCAAACCAACCCTGTATCCACCACCAAAAATAATGATTACTAAAGTCATTAATACCACAACAACCACATACTCTAGACATGGACCCGGTCACAATGGAACCCTCCTGAAAACAACAAAAACAGTCAATGGGAGTGCGTCCGAAAATATGAGATCCTTCCAAGCATTCCCTGAAAGGGTACATTATAACTTATTAAACATTATACCTAAAAAATTAATTCAAGTACACTCAAGATCCCTCATAACGTAATACAGCGGCTGTAACTCAACCACTCATATTCCATATATGTATATGGAATGTTTTCATTTTTAAAAAATAACATGACCTATTTAGATCATCAGCAAATCGAGTGTGATCAATATTACGAATATTCGGAGGCATTATACAGCCACATTTGAAGAAGGGTCTCCTACTGTTTTACAGAGTAAAGGGGTCCAGTATGCAAACGTCGTTTACCAGGTAAAAATCCTTCATATACTTACATTCAAAAGATTATATCTCTGAGTTCACAAAAATCCAGATTAATCGTCCAGATAATTCATTTTATTCAAATTTGAAGCAAAAGAGTACTTTGAAGGAATCACTTCAACAACAAAGTCAAAGGTCGTCCAGTGATGAAGAGATGATCTTACATAATGAATCAAATTCCTGGAGTGGATATCAGAATAAAAGTGAGGAAAATCCGACACAAGTCATCAACACAAAGGTAAAAATACAACACAATGTTACTCAAGAAAATCTGGGCTCTGAGAAGAAGTATTCTGGAAATTCTTCCAACCAAGTTGTCTCAAAACCTGTCACAACGTCAAGTTTCCTTGAGGTCCGGACAACCACTGGCAAATCCAGTCCACTCCCAATCACTGGAAAAATAATCAAGAGTACAACTACTACTGTAAAGTCTAAGGTCAGCTATTCATTTAATTCTCAATTATAAAGGAAAACAGAGTAATTCAATTTTTTGACGTTACACCAGGAGAAAGTCGAAGAGAGGAGTGAAAAGCCAAAAGATGTTGTGGTGGGATTCGTACTGGAAACAAGTACAGTTCCAGAAATATCCTCAGATCAGCATCAAGGAGATGAACCTTGTATTTTCCCTTCTTCATCTGGATTACAGTCTAGCTTTATTATATTCATGTGGACCCTACTAGTAGTCCTGGCAGTTGGATTTGTTCTTTTCGTATTGTACATTCTTCAGAAATTAGAATTGTTAAAATTATGGGGGAAAGATGATGATCTCGATAACGATGTTGAGATGATTGACACTAGAAATAGGTTATTTGATGGGTCAGGTGAACAGGGACGGGATAGGAAAACATTTAAGGGAATCTTGTCCAGTGTCGAATTTTTACGACGAGATAAAACCCAATTGACGGCGACTGATGGACCAAAGGATGGTGATGACAAGGACAGTGGAAATGTATGTAAAAATGTGCAGGGAAAACTGTCTGTTGATACTTGGCCATCAAAGGACCTTGACGCTAATGAAAAAAGAGTGAAAGGGGAGATAAAAGAATCGTCAGGATCAAGACCCACAATTATCACACGACGTGACACTTGCCAGGGGAGGGAGGATTACGAATGGAGTTATACAGATTATCCTGAACCCCTCACTTCAACTTTGCATCCATATCATGAGGATGAAACTGTGATTTTTCATAGTATGCAACAACAAGGGTTAAATGATAGACTAGATTTAATGTCAACTACAACTGTTCCTCCTCCTCAAACGACTTGTCATAATCCTAAACCGGAAGGAAATTGTGACTCTGAAGAACCTCAATCCATTACCAAAGTGATTCATAATCCAGATGGGTCAGTGACAAAGGTCATCACTACTAAAGTAGTCACAACGACGACGACAGAAGAAATTTGTAGTCCAAAGAAGAAGAAATCCATGGAAATCCAATTGATGGAAGAGATGGACACTTATTTTCAGTACATTGATGAATAATCTTTTAGTTTTTTCTCATTTCCCTTTTTTTATAATTTTCTCACATTTCAATATCATTTTTAAAAATTATTCAAACATTCAGAGAATGTATTAGGTCCTGTGCACTGAATAATTACGAAGGTGTGTACCAATAAATTCCTGAAGCATCCATATGATTAATGGATATTTCTCAAGAATTGCATAATGGGGAAATCCTGAAACTAGTAAAATAAATTAAGTTTTTCATTATCAAATCTAGATTAATTTTTATCAACAAATTTAACTCTGACTTTGTGTGTGTGGGACATGGAATCGAAGGGGAGTTCATTCAGGTTCTACCTGTTGGTAATCAGCATTTTAGAAGCTGACTAACAATTTATTTATATACCACATAATCATGTGAAAATTCAATTTGTGTTAAAAAATCTCATCTTGTGCTTCACAATTTGAACAATTTACAATGTAAAGCAAAGTGAAAATGACAGGGCTTTAGCTTTAGAGAAAGATTGATAATTTTTTTCAGTGCTTTTTCTTAAAAAACACAGTGTGAAAATGTGTTACCCTTTGCACACTACATACAATGTCAATGTCCTCTCTCATCTCTGTAAAATAATCTGATTTGAATAAAATGTACATTATTATTTTACACTCGTCTGCACACCCTCCAAAACCCTTGCAGGTGTAGAATGCATATTATTGTCTTTGTTGTGGGTCCGCGTTATTATGACGACCCCAAATCGATCCATTACGTCACACCTCAACGTCTCCCCCACACACACAGTCAAAAGGTTTTTCTGAAAGACCATGACTTAAATTGACTTGGAAGTGGAGGAGGATTGTAAAAAACCAAGTCAGAATTTGCGTCATTGACAGAGACTCTAGAAATTGTGTGGGGACAATCATGATGGTGACACTTCTGAACAACAGCAACAACACTTGTGCATAAATATTCCGAGTGAAAAATGACGCCGACCCCAGCTTTAATTAGTTCAGATCAGGTAATAAGACAATTACAACAACTACATGTTTTATTTATGAGGTGGTGGAAGATTCACTCTAATCTATTTCTAAAATTGTTGTCATTATACTTCCTAGTAATGTACAATGGTAGACTACACACTACAATACCAAATTACTAGCTTTAAAAAATAATGTCAGCCGTCACTCGGGTGACACGATCCAATTGACCAAACAAAACTTGACAATTGAAGACAATTTTTTGAATTTACAAAAATAAATAATTATTGTCCACATGGAAAAGATTTCTCCAGTTTTGTCCTTTCAGTTGACAGTGGAATAAAAGCAATGTCAGGGATTTAGCGCATTCGTGTTGAATTTTTGATGAGATCCTGATAACAAAGAATTCTTTCTCTCTCTCGCCATTTTCATTGCCAATAATTTAATCTCTCTCTCAATGTTGACTGGGTGGAAGGTGGTTAGTGTGTGTGTAGGTCAAGTGAGTTGACGACTTAATTGTGTGTTGTTGTGAGGGAAAGAAAAGAAAATACAGGAAGGATAATAGAAATAATGTCTCACTACACGAGTTTCGATGATGGCATGTACATTAATTATAATGACGGTTTGCCCATGTTTATGTCCAAGGGAGCGGACGACTCTCGGACAGCCACATCTGAACCAGCTGTCATCTTCTTTGCGTCCAAAAATGAGACGTTCAGACTGTCTGAAAATTACAAGACCTTTCACAAGAAGATCAAAAATAGATTTCACAAAGTTATCCAGTAAGATACAATCTATTTTTTAATCATCAAGAGAATTACTTATCGTGTCAATGAATTAATTTTGGGATTTTGTAGACTAAAAGAAGAGTTGTTGGAAGAGATGCTCCCATTCTGTAGGATAATTGTGTTAGCTGGACTGAAGCAACTGTTGACAATGAATGAAGTGTCATTACTGAGGACTTTTGTGGAACATGGAGGATCCATGCTTATTTTGGCAGAGGCTAATTCTAGTACACACATCTACAATGCTTTCACGGAGAGTTTTGGCATCACCTTGGAGAAAGGTGAAAAGTCTAATTAAAATCTTACATACCATGATATTATTCATTTCATAAGTTTGTCATGATAATTTGCTACTTGGTTTATGTATGTAGACTGTGTGATAAGGACAGTGTATCAAAAGTACACTCATCCGAAAGAATGTTTCATCAATAATGCCATGATCTGTCCAATTCTCCTCGAGTCAAATCTACATGGGGAGATTGAAAACTTGAACATTCTTTTTGTCCAAGGCTGTTCCCTAAACGTCTCCAAACCCGGTTTGTCAATTTCCTAACATTTTATACTTAGTCCTTTTCTTCCACATATCATTAAGTAAGAGATTGGACATTTTTTATAGGAGCAAATGCAAGTCATCATATGGCCCGAAAAGCATTACCCCTAATTGCCAGTGGGTCTACATCTTATCCTCATGGAAGGCCAATTGGTAAATAAAAAACTAAAGAGAGATTTACTTTCCTAGTTTGTTATTCAGTGATGAAACGTGTTTCTGTTTTCTTTTTGCTTTGTAGGGGCAATGTACTATTCAGCAGAGACGAGGGGAAGATTTATCGTCTTTGGTAGTGGTCATTCCTTTTCAGACAAGTAATAATTGTACATTTAATTGCACTTTCAATACACACAACATATGTAAGACTATCAATTTTGATATCTGTATATTCGAAGGTACATTGACAAGGAGGACAATGCCAAACTTTTAGAATTTTTCTTGAATGTCTTGACCTCTTCTGAAGAGCTTCATGTAAGCAACATTCCCAGTTTCAATCGAGGAACCGTTTAGAGTTAGAAAAATTAAAAATTTTAATCTTTTAATCAGATGGAACCATCAGACATTGATGATAATGAGCTGAATGAATACAATTTGATTCCGGACACAATCATGGGAGCATCTAGGGTCCGAGTATGTCTTCAGGAGAGTGATGATTTTATCATGCCCGGTTGTTGTAATTTAATTGGGTAACCTCCTAAAACATCCTAATGACAAATTAGAATCAACTAGTCTAATCTCTGTGATAGTACATGTAACAAATGCTAATTCCAGGGTGGTGGAGCCTAACCGGTTAATTGACCCTAATCTGTACAGTCTGAATTCGAATTTGTTACCTGAAGTGATCAGTGCTTACGATGAACTGTCTGTCAAAAAAGGACCACTCAAATTAATTCAACCTCAATTTGAAACTCCACTACCACCACTCAAAGTTGCAGTGAGTATTATTTTGAAAAAACTGAAAAAATTCATCAGTAGTTTATAATGAGTAACTGAGAACCTAAATGCTATTTTCTGCAAACATTTTGCAGGTTTTTCCACCATCATTTAGAGAACTTCCTCCGCCACCATTAGAACTTTATGAATTGGACGAAGCATTTGCTTCGGAGAAAATTAGATTGGCCCAGTTGACCAATAAATGTGCGGACACTGACTTGGCATTTTATATTCAATCTGCTGCAACAATTTTAAACGTACCTGTGGATCCAGACAAGAAAAATGATCCCAAAGCAATACTTTACAGAATGCTGACTGACATTGCAGCTTTTAAAAGATCGGTATAGTTGTCACCCTCTCTCTCTCTCTCCTATTTTGTATCTTTAACACTCCTTATTCAATGTAATAGCATGAACGATAAACGTTTGTTTTATAAATACACAGGATAACAATCTTGGCTTTGACCATGGAGTAACGACCCCCATAATGGGTAGTCCCATCGATGACGATGATTTCTCCTAGGATTTTTGTAGTATCAAAATTATCCTTCTATTCAAAATAATATAAACGTTTAATTGTTATACATACCTACTATGCATTGCATAACAATTATTGTCTGTGATCTAATTCATTTTGATCTCAGAAACAATGTGAATAATTTGTATAATTAATTTATACTACACACTAAAATATGTTTTTAGTTTATCAAGTTATCTTCACTAAGTATGTCCTCAGTATAAAGGGGATGATGGGATCTGTTGTCTATTGAATTCTAAATACAGATTATTACTTGTAATATCTAAGAAGTCCCTAGAAGTTTTCAATATTGAGCTGAAATAATTCGTTAGATATGGTACTGTCAATTGAAAAAACAATTATTGTGTTACTTTTTGAGACTGGGTTTGCAAGACAAATTAGAATTAGTCAGTACACCTATTTCAGTACCCAAATAAAGCACCAAAATATCAACGTACCCGACATTTCGAACAAAGTATTTATTTCAAGATGATTAATTAATTGTCATCTGTGTACGTTCCATATTCTTACAAATTGTTAGTTACAATGCATATATATCTTTCATAGCGAAAAGGATGTAAAATTGGAAAATAGTTTGCAACTTTGTTATAACAATATTACCATTAAATTCAAAAGTTTTCAAAAAAAAAACTAGAATAAATTGTATTTGATGATATTCTCAAAAGTTGCCCAGTTTTTTGTAGTACATAATTTTTCTGTTGATGGTGAATTGACGGACATGGGAAAGTACGATAGCAAAAAAGCTGAATAAATTTACGTTTCACATAAAGTCATCCGAGTCAGATCCACTGTTGTCTCGATTTGTCTTCATGTTATCTGCTTTCATGAGCGATGAATAACTCCTGTAAAAAATAAATCATATGAGCTATAATTTTTGTGTCATAAAATGCCAATTAGTTTTTTGAAAATCTTGTGTGAAAAGTCTCACCTGAGTTCAGCCTCCTGTTCCCTCTTCTTTTGTAAGACTTTCTCTTCCTCACGGCTCTTTCTCTCTTTTTCTTTGAGGACCGCTCTTTCCTTTGCATCCCTCTCTTCCCGTAAAGCTTGTAAATCAATTTGTTTAATCTCTCTTGTCTTGTCTAGACGCTTCACAACTTCAACTTTCTTGGCTACATTTTTTACTAATTTGACGTCCTTATCACGATGAAACCCAATTTGTCCTATCAAGATTGTAACAATATTTTATTGGCTTAAAATTTAATTCAAATACAAACCAAAATGAATCCAAATTATCAAAACTATACATTTGAGATTGAGAGCACTTAAAATCATACTTACCGACTTCCATCCCTGCAGTTTTCTTAAGATTACTCCACATTGTGTACACAACATCTACGGTTGCTTGTTTGCGACCGGTAATAGAATTATCCTTTACTAATTGGCAAGCGTCTTCTATTATAGCATTAGCTACAGTGACAAGTAAACAGAATGTATCGAAGTTAAAATGTCGCTGTTACCACACGTAGGTTTAGAATAAATTAGTTACTATTAAGAAAACTGATTACTTACGGACAGTATCTATTGTTTCCCCCTTTTTAAAAATACGACACATACTTAATATTATTTTCATTTGCTATTTAGTTTAAAATTAGATTTTAAAATTCCTATATATCCATTTTTTGAAATACCGGTCGTAGTCGAAGGTAGACATGAGCCGATGAAAGCTTGTCAACCTAGAATTTAAAAACATGGACAGATTAAACAAACAAAATCTTCACAAATTTAAAATCTATCCATTTGAAGATTACATGTACAATCATAAAATTATTTTTAAGAAATTGATATACGTGAAACCAAACGTCCTCAGGAAATCCCCACTTAATTAAATCCTCATCTATTAAAATAAGCATACAAATGATCAACATTACAAGTGATAAATTATCTTAATACTAACACGGTATTAAATTTGCTCCCGAGCTTACTTTCATATTTATCTACACCCATAAATAGAGTGACAGGGGGGTCAACAGCTGCAACGACAAAAAAAGAAAATGAACATTTCGATAAATTGTTGTGGCACACACAAAATGAAATACGTAACACACAATGCTAAATAATTAAAATATGTACAAAAATACCTGTTGATGAAAGGTAAATGACCATTTTGAGCCGCTTTTAATATAAAACAGGTAGATTTTTAATGAATGGAGAATCCTGCACAGGATAAATTTTCACGAATTACTTCTTGTTCACTTGTAAAACTGAAAGTGCTCACGACAGAAACTTCACTAATGAGACAATATTTCTTTTTGCCGAAAAACGAGTAAAAAATATGTGCTTCAGAAATTCGGCCGCATTTAAAAAAGTGACACGTCGCCAAGAGACTCTATGCGAAAGCATTTTTATCATTTGCATATTCACGGCAAGGATGAAGGAACTAAAGAAGGTTGAAAGGACATGTTTTAACTGACAAATCGTTATGTAACGAACTTTAATACAAAGAAATAATTCTTTATAAACAAAATTAATATTTAATCTATTTACTAAAAATCATTGCTTTCTCCGCTTTTTAAATCTGTCCAATGGATCACTGAAAACTACTTCAGAAGGAGTAGACGAATCTTGCTTCCTCTTTCCTTGTTTGGCAATCTTTTCCTGTTGTTGGACTGCTCGGGCTTGTTTTATATTTAATTCTGATTGCAGTCCTGCCTTGATTTTGGGTATTTTGGCAGTCTTTCTCTTTTTCCTGTGTGCAAGTTCTACTTGAGATTTCTTGATATACCTAGGCTTACTTTTTTCAGCTTCCTTTATTGTTTCTGTGTCCACTTCACCCAGTAAACTGTTGTCCAATGTTATAAACTCAGGTTGAATCTGAGGAGAAAAAATCGAGAATGGTTAATTTTTACAGATTTTTGACAACTGCATTTAACATGTATTTAATACAGGAAAATTGTATCTTTTACCTTTTCTAATAATTGCTTAACTTCTGCTTCCCTTCTTTGGGTCTTAGTTTGGAAAGGATTCCTCTCCAAAGCGTCAAAGTTTGGTTCACCAGCACCTGAAAATTACAATTTTGAAATATTATGAATAAATTGCACACATGTATTATTTATTTATGATGACATTTCCCTTGAAAAACTTATTTAATAATAACCTGGTACAAGGATGGATTGAAATCCACGTTGTGTCCCAACACCAAGAACGTCCTCAAAAGGACAAAATTTAAGTGCCGAAATGTGTGTTGAGGTAACGTGCTTTAGGTATGGCTTTTGTTTTGTCCCAACTTCAGAAAAGATCTACATTTTAAGAAATGAGTACACACAATAATAAAGTAAATCATCTAAGTAGTTCTAGACATGCTTTATTTTAAAAAACCTGAATAAACTTACCAAAGCTTGATTTCCTGTTGATACAGATAAAAGTCCTCGCTGACTGAAATTGATAGATGAGGCAACACCAACCTTGGAGGAGGTTAATGGAACATAATTATTTCGAAGATCCCATAAACGGAGTAAGCCATCCTGTCCACTTGTAGCCATCAGTCTAAAAGTAATTTGTACAAATTTTGAATGTTATGGTAAAAAATTAAAGAGACGCTTCTCCTATTTTACTAACCTGCCAATAGAATCAACTGCGACAGCATTAACAGGAGAAGGATGACAAAGAACTGAAGCCAACGATTTCTTAACAGTTGGAGCCCACATGGAGACGACTCCATTGGCATGTCCACAAAATGTAACTGTAAGGGTTTAGTTAAATTTTTACAAACTGGTTGCGACTTAACTTGTAGTTGTTTTTAATTAAAATATGAATGATATTAACTGACCTGCATTTGCTGGATTAGTGGTCAAGACTGTAGGAGGAGGTCCAGTTCTATTCTTTGCTCGATACTGTGCAACAATTTTGCCAATAGAGACGTCAACCCAACTAAGATACCCTACAAACAGCACATCAAATACACACACTTCAATAATCTTATTTTAAATGTGTCTAGTATAAAAATGACAAATGATTCTCACCTGACTGATGACCTGCAACAAGTAGGAAATGATATGGAAGGAAATCAAGATTATAAATTTTGTCCAACTTTTTCAGACAATGAATTTCAATTCCTTGGTTGTCATAAATGTAGGTCCATTCTTTTTGAGCAACAGCAAACATCATCTCATTATGAAGCCACCTGAAATTTATTATTGTATTTTCATGAGTTGATTACCTAAAGTACAAAATACATTTTGAATATTCTTGACTCACTTGACGTCATGAACACTTTCTTGAACTCCAACCTCACACATGAGAGATTTTGTGACCCAATCCATTGCAGCTATGTGACCTTTTCTTCCTCCCAAAACTAAATGTCTTCCATTTAGGGTGTAGTCCATTTTGTACGGACCATACTGTTCTAAATTTAATTGAAAACTTTTTGCAGCGGAAGCAACATCAACATGTTTTGTAATATCAGACTGTTTCAACTGTCGAGTGGATTCCCATTCGTCAACTTCTATAGCTCTGAAAATAAATAATAACCAGCCTAAATTAAAAAGGCTGTCCCCAATCATAATTGTAATTATAATTATAACAAATTAAGAATAAGAAGAATATTTTACCCATGAGGTTCCAACAATAGCAATTCAGCTTTGGCTGTCTGTTCTATCCCTGACTTGATTTTTTCATCTTTACTTACAATTTTTGACCTGGACACTGAAGTCTTGATATGCTTCTTTGACGCATTCGTCAATCCCCTTCCCCTAGAATACTTATTTAAACGATTTTCTGACATGGTCAACAAAATAATAGTCAAAGCTGACAGAAAAATCTCGGAAATGGAACCATGTGCTTCTCAAAAAATCGGTCCCTTCAAATTTCGTGCCATATCCAAGGAATACTCTTGAGGTCATCGGACACTACTATGTGACCTCGAGACCCTTGAGGAGACTCAATGTACGTAGCTGCTCTTCAATAATTAATTATGGATTAATCATGGATAATTCCTTTATTTGTCAGGAATAATATAAGTTCACCCATTCAAATGAAAATGGTGAGTATTTTTTTCCTTTTGAATAAAGTTTCTTTTGTAATAATAAAGCAGTGGACCACTCAAAATTCTTATTAAATATGGTCATATCTTGTATTTCTCAACTGCTTGTATGTAAGTGAGGTGGTGGAATTTATTGTTGTCCACAAATGTAAGAATACACAGACTCGTTGTGATGAAAGGAATAGTGGAAAAGCATTGTACTGTACTGTACATTGACAGTGACGGACGGGGGGTTATGTACATTATAGAGAATATTTAATGGATGATAAATGTCGTCTTGTTCCTTGCATATGGCTTACCCCGATTCCAGTCAGATTCATGCTTTATACTTACACAATCGTCACCCTGACCCTTTAGTCCTTATCCATGCAAAGTATGTACAGTATGTCCACATCTCCTGCATACGCCTACAAAAGCAGGCATACAACTTTCTCCATTCTGCTTCTCCCTGAAAGAAAATCCTTAGGTCAAGTTCTAAAGGTCATACTATTAGTGAAGATGACCTCTTACTTAATTCTACAACATTCCAATAAAATGTTTTTTTATTTCCAATACATATTTTCATTAGTACTTTCACTTTCACGTCTTTCGAAAAAAATCAACGCATTTCACTTTTCCGGAAAAGTAACTCCCCATTCAACGTCTACGTCATGTAAACATCAAAATAATACTACAGAATGAAAGATTGGGCATGGAATTTTACAACACATCCATTAAAGTGTGTGAGCCTGGTGTGTGTGTGTAATTGGACTCGGAGACAAAGAAAAGTTTATATTGAGGATGATTTGAGGGTTACAGTATATTGGACTTTATATGGACACTCTGTACTACTCCTCGTGAGTACGACGGGTGATACTGTATGATAGGTGAGTACATGTACTCAGGTAGTTGAAAGCCATGTATCTTGGCCAGGGAGAATGAACAAGTAGTCCTTGTACCCACTTCCCATCCATCGTCGACTCTCATAATCCGAAGACAACATTATTTAGACCATTTTAACGGGTCAACTTGATGCACATGCCATTCCTTCAATAAAAGAGAAATAGTCAAGAGAGAGAGAGAGAGAGACGAATAAGTCGCTAATTAATTCATTGCCAAATATTCGATCCATACATACTGTTCCAGTCCACACACACACACTCATAAAATACAAAACAGTCGTCTACACCCTTTCTTCTTATTCTTTTCCCCACGTCATGGAAATAAAATGTCTATTTTATTATGTCCACAAATACACGCACCACATAAAATGTTCTTGTCCATCACTCTTTCTTCTGTAGCCGAGAACCCCTCCCCATTCTCCCCATTCAAGTTCCAGCGTGTAGGAGGAGGAATCTGTTGCATGCAAAACCCCGAATAATACATCACAAAAAATGAACTGATGACTACACACACACACACTGTATCAATAAACAAAGAATGGGAGTATTGAAAAGAATCTAGACACAGATAGGACAGGAGACAAATAACTTTCTCCCATTCGTGTTGGGATATTCTTTCTCTTCTTTTGCATTTCATTCTTTTAATTAAGATAATGATAATTCATGTCCATTTAACTGTGAATACTCTGCACTTTTGTGTCCCTTCCTCTGGTCCACACACCATTGTACAATACTTGATACTGAAACTGATGTGTGTGTGTAGTGGCGTGGTTCAATACTGTGCCGATGAGTATGTAGTATTTAACATGATGGCATGCCTTTCTCTGGGTGAAAGACGTGTTCCGATGTTCGTGAGTCGGGAGGAGGAAGGAGTTTAAAAAAGTTTAGAATGTAAAGTAAGAAAGAAGAATGTCCTGAATGAAGGTACACAATATTTACTTATGAAGAGAAAGAGAGAGATGGGAAGGGGAGAAGGGGGAGGGGAGACGGGACAATTTTCAGGGTTGCATATTACAAGTAGCTGTCAAGTCATGTCATTCCACTTTAAAAATTCCTCTCTCTTGTAAAAGAGAATCGGGAGTTGGGAAAGGAAGGAAGGAAGGTAGGTATTAATCCAGCTATGTAGATTTCCATACTTGAAAAATCTAAACTTTTTGACTAGTCGAAGTCAAAGTGGAAAAGCAGGAGGGGAGGGGAGGAGGAATATGAAGTATAAGTGTATGTTCAACTGTAGAAACTTGTTTAATAAATAATATGGGAGGAAACCAATTTCCCTCTCTTGTACTCCCTACCTACAGAAACTTTGAGACAGTTTTCACTCAGTCCATCCTATACACAGCACACACAATATATATATTACCTATATTTCATATCGCAAATATTCATAACTCTCCACTACACCACTACTACCCGGTTAACCTCCTCTCGTTCTCTCTGTGTGGAAAATCCCATTATTTCATTCCATACCCCTCAACTTTCTCCGTACTCTTTAAAATGAACACACACTCATTATACATTGTACTCCACTTCCCCAGTCCCCTGGATTCTCCAGTACCACAATCCTTTTTTTAAAATCCAAATGAATAGAGACGACCAGTCATGTGTGTGTATAGAATGTTGGATTGTGAAGAAGACGAGAGAGAATATTTTACAACAAAAAAAATAAATATGGATTCATCATATTGCATTATATTGTGTATGTGGGGAGGATATTATTGGTTACTTAAATAATTTAATTCTGACTCTTACTTTATTGGATTCAAATGGATTTCATGCATTATTCATTTCATAGGTTTTGTGTGTGTGTCTCCTTCTCTCTCTCTGGCTGAAATACATGTACAAGTATAAAGTGTTATACTAAGAAAATAATATCCTCCTCCCTCCCTTCCTTCTTATTTACATTCGTTCCTGTTTCGCATATATGAGGGGGGACTTTGGATTGTCCAGTAAAGAGACAGAGAGAAAGCAAGCTTTCTTCACCCCCTTTCCCCAGCGTTGCATCGTTCTTATTTCTCGGTGTGTACGTGTACGTGTGTGTGTTGGGGAAAACGGGGAACAACTTTTTGAGGGCTCGACTTTCCTCACCAAACTTCATTTCATTTTTCCTCTTGGACACTGACTCCACTCGAGTATAAACTAACCTCTGATTCACTTTGTTACATATATGTGCACAAGGATAACCCTCGTCTCCTTTTTTGAAGACACCCATTCTCTCTGTCTCTGATTCGAATCTCGATCGAAAGGAAGGAGTACAGTAATTTTGTGTGTGTGGAATTCTGTCCACTCGGAAGGGAGATAGGAAGAAAGGTATACTTATGAGAGAGAAATAATGATGGGAAAAATTAATTTCTCCGAGAAATAATAACAGTTGAAAGGACATGGGATCCTAGGGGAGAGTAGGAGTCCTTCCTGTCATTGTGGTAGGAATAAATTGTTCTTCGGATTTCAGACAATTTTTGTGGAAATTAGTGGTCGTGAGTTCATTCTCCACACAAACACAACCAGTCAAGGATACAAATAATAATAATAATTACAAAAATACAAGTATTATTTGTCAGACTACTAATAAATACCCGAGTAAACGGTGCTTGTGTGCGTGTGTGGGTTTTACTCTCATTTACGTCGTAATTGAGCTGTTGCGCAAAGCCTTTTTTGTTTTTCTGTGATTATTGACTGGAGAGAGAGAAAAGAACTGGACACATTTTTTCCAGTTGTTCTTGGTGGATGAATGTCATCATCAGTGGAAAATTGTGTGTGATTTTCGGAGTGCTGTTCAATGACCAGGATATCCACAGTAAAATCGTCCCTGCAACAACAAATAATAACAATAAACTAAAAACCAGTTTACTTCACTTTCTCAATGAATTCATATTAAAGTCGTAGTGTGAGCAGAATAGTTGTTCTGTATTTGTAACCCTGACCTATGGCATGACCCTACAGTCGCTAATAATTTTGTGGATGTCAGTTTAAAGTTCAGAGGTTAGATTCACTGTGCATTGTGTCAAAGGTGGAAAGAGAAAGTTTTTTTTGTGCACAAAGGGAATAAAATAGAAAAGTCAAGATGCCGACAAATGCAGAGAGGTCAGAGATGACCCACAATCTGTACCCCAGCAACGATGATCAAGATATGGGGTCAGGGATTGTAGGGGTGATCATTGTGTGTCTATCATGGGGGTTGGTAGTCGCCACTTTCCCCCTCTCTCTATTTTTCTGCTTCAAAGTAAGTCAAAACTCTTTTCTCTTTGTGTGTGGATTCATCAATTTTGGATTTTTATTGAGTATGACTGCAAATGTTATGAATGTTGATTATTTAAATCTCTTCTAAAAAATCATTGTTGGAATTGTGATAATTTTGACTGTAGGTGGTTCACGAGTACGAGAGAGCTGTCATTTTCCGGTACTGGTTTTCAACATATTGCAATATATATTATTATTGTCACTGTAATTGATGGCTTGAGCTACTGAAAATGTCACATCGACAAGGAATGGAAAGTACAAGTCATCGTCATTCATATCTCGACTATAGAATTGACTCTAGTTACTAGAGTCTAGTACAAATAATTTGATTCAGACAAGTGTTTAAACAGATTTCACTTCACTTTTTCTTCCTGACTACTTAAAAATATTTGCAAAAAACTTGACAATAAAAAGGATTCGAGTTGAGATCCAAATTTTTGAGCTCAAATAGATGCATACTTGTACATTGTAGGTAATATCAAGCGTTTTCGATTTAGTATTCTCAATTTTATTTTGTGAGGATCCTTGAAAGAAAGTGGAGGACACTACAAAATGTGTTACATCAACACAATGTGTTGAACACACTTGTGTGTCTACAGTTAAAAATGTAGAAATCTGACAAAATAGAAGAACAAATAATGGTAACAATGGTCCCATGTTAGTTGTCAGTATGCTCGAAGAATAAATTTACTCATTTTGTGGTGACAATTGAAATTTTAATTCTGATGATACATCCTAACATTAACATTGTGTGTGGAATTTCTAGTCTTGGACGACTCAAGTCTGGAGGGTCACGAGGAATCTTCTTTGTTCTACCCTGTATTGAGAGGTACTTTCTCCTCACTCCTTTCTCCAAATTTAGTTAAAAGAGAAAAAGTGCCTTCTCCTTTGAGTGTATGAATAAAACTTTGTACGTATGATTTCAGCTACACAAAAGTAGACATTCGTTCGAGTGTATTTGATGTTCCACCTCAAGGTAGTAAATTTGAGACTGTCAAGTTCTAGATTAATAAAATAATTGTAAATTAAATTGATGCTATAAATACTTTGTACTTAAGTTTCGGCTGTACCTTTTAAACAAAATTTCAGAAGTACTCACAAAGGACTCTGTTACTGTCAGTGTGGATGCCGTATTGTACTATAGGTAAAGTGAAAATTTGTATTTTACAATATTTCTTTTATGGATAAGACATTCAAAAAATCCTTTACAATGTCTCAAGTGAAGAGGAAGAAGAAAGAATTTGATAGAATTCCCATCCCTATTTCAAATTTGTGCTGACGTAAGGGAAGTTAGTGAAGAATGGTTGAATTAATTATAGGGATATGTATTCATTTTGGAAGACTGGACAAGGGACAGGATTTGCTTATATGTATTAAGGGAAAGCCTTGATATTTATAGTGTAGTGTAGTGCACATACCTACCCCCTTCTTCGTCTTCATTCTTTCTTCTGCCACTTCATTTGACTGACCTATTTTGACTGTCTAGTCGTGGAGGTACATACGTAATTCGGGGAGTGAGTGGGTAACAGAGGACGAGGACGGTTGAATAAAGCAAACAAGGAACATGAAACAACTACAAAGCTCCCCTTTTTACTCTATATATACACACACACAAACAGTAGTAGTGTATTTAATCTATTTAATTTATTGGATGATTATTTAATGATACATGGGAAACCTACTAACTGTTTCGTGTGTTCTCCATGGACAATCTAACCTGACCACTCAGTCTGTGTGTGTGTGTATTAGTTACCCACACCACAATCATCAATGTATATTTGGACCAGTATACTAAATGTTATATTACAAAAGGGGATTAGGCTAGGAGGGGGACTGGGTATCCAAATGTACATGTTTATTTAACACCCTCCTTTCATTACCTTGTTTATTCCAGAGTTTCCAATGCTATCATAGCCATTACGAATGTGGCGAATGCTCATCAATCTACAAGACTTCTTGCTCAGACCACACTCAGAAATATATTGGGTAAGAGAGAGAGAGATCACGAAGAGAAAAAAAGAGATAAACATTAATTCACAAATTCTTTGTATAATATACTAGGAACAAAGAATCTTCATGAACTGTTGGCGGAAAGAGAAGGGATCAACAATGCCATGGCACTTGCTTTAGAGGTTGACCTTTTCTTTCAATAATTATTTGAGCTAACAGAAAATGAGGATGTAATGATGTGGGGAATTTTTTCGGGGGGATTTTGAAGGTTGCTACCGAGTCTTGGGGGATCAAAGTGGAAAGAGTTGAGATCACGGATGTGAGGTTGCCAGTCCAATTACAGAGAGCAATGGCAGCTGAGGGAGAGGCAGCAAGGGAGGCAAGGGCCAAGGTCATTGCAGCAGAGGGTGAACAGAAGGCATCCCGTGCATTAAAAGAGGCCTCAGATGTCATGTCTGAGTCACCAGCAGCCCTTCAGCTCCGGTATCTTCAGACGTTGACCACAATTTCGTCCGAGAAAAATAATACTGTCATCTTTCCCTTACCAGTTGACCTGATCAGGTGAGACTGGGTCAAAGTACCCACCCATGCGTACTTTCCCTGACTACTACTGTAGAATGTGTGTCTAATACTGAATGTCTCTTCTTCTGTTTGCAGGCATATGATGAAAGGATATAATAATAATACGGGGAATGAATGAAATTTACGGTCCGGTCATCGTCTTTTTGTCGAGGTGAGGGCATCAAGTCTATGAAAAACCAATTGGATTGAGGTTCCGTAATATAGGTATAAATGTGCAAAATAAGTAATTGGAGTATTTTCATATGTTCAGATGGTGACGATAGTCTTGGACAGGAAGAGGAAGAGAGAACGCGAACGGAAACAATATTTGAGACAAGCTGAGGAACTGCATAAATCTTTCGATGACTAAACTTTTCACTCCTAAATTAGGATGGACCCCTCTTTCTTTCCTGACCTTTGACAAATTCACTTGTCCTTGTACACAGATGGGTCATTCTGCATGTAAAATTTACATTGTAAATTTGGTGCCTCTCAAATTTGAACGGATCGAGCTTAACGTATAATAATGATATACATAGGAATTACCAGGGTGTCGTCCCATTAAGATATTTTGTGATCAGTAGATGCCCGGACTAAATACAATGTGTATATATGCATTTAATTATGATGTCTCATTTAACCGGAAATCTTTTTATACTCTCACAGTGAAAATGCATCTTACATATTAATCAGTAGACTCTGCGCATACAAGATATATATATACCAGTAAGTAATATTTTCTTGAGAAACATGTTTAATTACAATATAATGTCGTATTTACACATCGTACAAATTTTCCAAAATTGTATAAAATCTGTGTGAAAGTACAACTAGGTTAGAAATATATAAGAACTTGCATTTAGATGTCCACTTAAAAAGTTTTTTTTGTATATTAATTACAGTACGTACTATTTCTAAACTGAATGTTAAGAGGATGAACCCGAATTTCGGACAAAATCCCGATACATATTGTAATTAATCAGTATTTTGCACTATCTTATTTATAAAATTACTTGTAGTTGAGCAGGAAAGATATTATACACGTGTTGAAAATTAAAACTTACTACTTAAGCGATTCTGGGTTGCAGCTCTGAGAGAAAGCGTACACATTATCTATTTAATATGTGTGATCTAAAGGTCAAGGAAAATAACCACTGTCCTCACTTCCTGTACAATTTGCTTCTTCTTAAAACTACTACATAGCGAATGTCGTAAGAATTTTAAAAATTCAATTTTTAAATAATCCTAGCTATGGCTATGCATTCACAAGATTAAGATATTACTGTGTAATACACACAAGTTCTGAATACTACAACAACAATGTTAAGTGAACATTTCCTGCAATTAAATAATGCCAAAGATCAAATTGAGTGAATGTTTAAGGACGCTACAAATTTGATGATTGAATGACAATTTCCTTGAATACCCGATTAATTGAGGAGCAGTAGATTTTGAATTATGAGAAATAAAATGGAAATGCATGAGTACAATGAGTAAATTTATTTTGATTTGCTCTTTGGAGAGTGTGGTGGCCCTTAAAAGGGCCGTTGAGTTTTACGAAGTAGTAGTGGTTGTGGAGAGTCAAATTTATTTAACCTCCGAATCCGTAGAGAGTTCGTCCTT
>WJFB01000863.1:0-44702 GCA_009870185.1 Pygmarrhopalites habei | reverse complement strand
CTATCATGATATGGGCGAGATGCAGAATTGAATGGGCTACAAAACTGCACTTTTACATTTTTGATGACATGACCCCTGTTGGCTGTGGGTAGGGGGGCAAAGGTTATGCAGGACCCTGTATATAGTTATGGAGAGAATTGCACTTGTGTTGGTGCGTGTTGGGAGCAATAGCAAAAGGGATAGCATGCAATAGTATGGTAAGGCTTAAAATGGCCCAGCCTGGCATGCAACGGGATACACATAGCTGAAGGGAAAGAGCGAAAGCCTTGAAGAGAGAGAAAGCAAGTGGAGAAAGGTTCTTTCTAGATGCGAGTGAGCACAGCACACAGTTTCCTGTGTGTTATGAATGGGTGAAAGTACACAGAGTGCATAGTACAAATACACTTTTTTTGAGGGTTCTCTCCCTCTCTCAGCGACATTGTCATGGAGTGTGTGTGTGACCACTGGGGTGCTAGTGAGAAAAATGAAGAGAATGTAGGCAACACGCTCCCAAAAAACACACACATGATATATTATATTCCCTCACACTTGCTTAGTTGGAAATTTTAAAAACTATTTTCTCCCCTCATTCCGTTCTGTCTCTCTCCCCCTCCATGTGTGTGTGTGGATGGTAGCTGGGTCAGATATTTGATAAAGGCTTGACTTGGTACGCAAGAGCGAGATTGTGTGTGTGAGAGAGAGAGAGGAGAAAGTAAGAGAATGAAGAGGAGGGGAGGTGAAAATCCTGTGAAAAAAGAAATTGAAAGGCGAGAAAGAATGAGATGGGATTAAAGAAAGGGCAAAAGTTTTTTGGGTTTATTGTTTGGTGGCATTGGTGGAACTTTGGAGAAAGAGGAAGAGAGAGAAAGGATGGGGGGTGATACTATGTTCACTTCTTCTGTCTTCCACACACCTCGCAGGTTGTAAAGTATGACACACCTTGGGTGGCTCAAAGGCTATAATAGGAAAAGGTATTGTAATACCTTGAGGCAATACCTAATTCTGTAGAATTGAATCCTGACCCTCCTCTTCTCTTTACTTTCTCGGTCTTCATATTGTACGTGGGAAATGGAAAGTGCATGAGGAAACATGGAGCAGAGATATTTTTATCCTTTCTCTCCCCCTTACACAAACATACATTCAGAAGGGAGAAAGAGAAAGCAAGGGGGAAATGTGAGGAATGGGATGGAAATGGGAAATTTATGCGTGTGATTGAAGAGAGGTTGGGAGAAAGAAGAGAAGAGGAAGCTATCTATGGATGACTGAAGAAATGTAATATTATGGAATTTAAATATTTTTTCCACTTGGTTTAGCCACTGTGTCATGTCATGTGTTGGGTCATTGGGTTTTCTCTCTCGAATTGAGATTGCTCTGAGAGAAAATGTGGAGGGCTGTGAACCAGCTTTCCTTTCACATGGAAAGAGAAAGAGGGAGAAAGAAAAGGAAAGGAAAAAGTCGTTGAAATGAGACACGTGGGAATTAAAGGTGCAAGTGAGAGAGACAGAGTGTATGTGTACGTGTGTGTGTGTGTGGAGTCTTTTGTATTGTCTCATCTGATGCTCACTATGGGGTTTGTTGTATAGACTTTGCCATTATTATACTGTGTGCCGTGTATATGTACCGTGTATAAATAATACAAGTTGTCTTGAGCTGTGTAAGTGTGTGTGTGTGTGTGTAGCTGCTGGAGAGATAGGCACACACACAAATTTTACTCTGGCTGCTCAATCTTCTTTGATGACGACTGTCGTCATAGCAAAATTCAATCATGCCTTTGATATTTTAATGGCTCCATTTATCCGCCCAAGGAGAACGGCATTTTCAACCGCACCCAAATTTCTAATGTTACAACACAAACTGTGAACTACCTCTTCCCCTATCTTCCCATCCCATCCTATGCGTGTGTGTGAAGTGTTGGAAGGGAGAGAGACAGTCATACCGATTAAATTAAAAATAGAGGAAGGAAGAGCACACACACACAAACACCGTCTGTAAATTGTTTTTGAGTTTATTGTTTCAATTTCCTAGACCTTTCACAATTAATTAGTAATTGGAAAATAGTTTCCATACTTTCACTCTCTTCCCTTCCATAAATCTTTCTCATAAATTAAAGGATGCGGTGCTCAGCAAAACAGTGCACTACACTCAAAATTATTTCAAGTCATATGGAAATTTTTTAGACAAGTGTACATATAATGATATATCGATTTGTAAAATGATTACAAAATTCTATGATCAAAAAAATTGAGGAAATTTTTTACGAACAATCTCACACATGGTAGACACACACTAAAAAAACACACACAGTTTGAATGTTAGCTTAGGGTGGATGTGAAAGAAAGATGATCACTTTGTGTGTGTGTGTGTGGACAGGGAGTGTGTATAAACCTCCTCATAACTTGTAACTTGATTATATTGATGGTAGGAAAACAAGGGAGAAAAAGTTGAATTTGGAGCTAGAGGTTCGGTTTGTGTGTGTGTGTGTGTGTGTGCTTTTGCCATGTCATACTTGGTGAACAAACCAATTTGTGTGTGTGTGTGTTTAAACTAAAGGTAGGATTCACAGAGTGGAGAGACGTTGAGAGGGGAGGAGGAGGTTTCTCTCTTTCTATGTATTTTGCAATGTACCTTTCACATATGGACGATGTGCTGAGCATTGCCCTGCCTCAGCTCTTTCCGCCTCTCACTCTCTTCCCCTTTTATTCTGGCTTGTGTGTGTGTTTGGTGTGTGTGTGGCTGAGGCTAGACTAGGGAAAAGAGAAAGCTTTGTTGAACATGGGACTTGAAAAGTTTGCTTTGGTAGTCTCTCTATTTTTTCCGTGGTAATCTGCATGGTGTAACTATACATGAGGAAAATGTGTATATACATGTCAAAACTTACAACCTCCCAAACTCCAAATCCAAAGGAGAAATAGAGAAAGCGAGGAAGAGAGAGAGAGAGAAGCCAGCCAAGTTGAGAGGAAAGGGAAAGGGAGGGAATTGGGAATAGTGGAGGTAGTTTTCTCCAAACGCACACATACTCCCTCACTCCCTACTAGCATACTGCCATATATAGTTTTACCATGCGATTATTGATTGGAGGTTCCAACCACCAGTAGATTTAGCTGGAGAAAAGTATTCCAGTGGAAACTATGACTCTCTTTGGGATAGGCCGAGCTCTTGTGTGTGTGTGGATGTAGATGGGAAAAAGTTTTTTTTATATGGATTTCCAAAATGGTATAGATACATCAGATACAAGATTCCTCGTTTCCTCCTTTTCCATGTAAAATTCTATCATAGAACCCACACACACACATGGTTGTCGTATCTGTACTGTATAGCCCACAGCTCATATAATTTTCTTATGTGCCTGTGCCTGTGTGTGCTCTGGGCTCTCACTCCCTACTTTCAGTTTACTCCTTTTTTTCTCTTTGATTTTCTCCCTCCCCTTTCTTTCCGATGAGAGAGTGACAGTGAAGTTGACGATGCAGGATGTAGGTTCATCAATTGTGCATTGTAATAGATGGTCATTTGTGATGACTTCTACTTGTCCTTCTTATGGGGTTGACACATTTTCTTATTTTAAAAAATTGCTGCAACTCGATCTCGATTTTTGTATTCCGACAGTTTTGGTCACGGCAGACAGGAAGTGAAAGTCAAGTTGACTTTTTGAATGAGTAAATCAATTTGGAAATGTGAGTGGAATTTATGAGATAAAATGTAGAAATTTCTTGAATATTTAGTAAAAAAAAAGAAATTTCTATAACTAAAAATCTAGGGCAGGTTAAGTATAGTCAATCCTCTCTCTACACAGTACGGTAGTACATAAACAGTCCAAAAATACATTTTCATTTAATTATCCCGAAACATTGTACTTGACTCCATGTATGATGTAAGGACGTAAAACGTAAACAGAGCCACACCTTTCTCCCCCTCATTTCGTCGCCCTCTTTTCAACATTGATTTTTCTACGAGTGTCCACAAATAAATGGAAAGTAGTTTCACCTCCATTCTCCTTCTCCTCCTCCCTCCTTCTTCACACTTTCCACCTTTCACATCCTCCTTCATCAAATCTCCATAGTTCTTACTTAACCTGACAAACTGTGGCCTGCGGCTTTGTATAATTAATTTGAAAGGGAAATTGTGCAGTCAATCCTCCTCCTTCCCTTCATTTCATGACAACTGCTTCTCATCCATGATACATACGAAAGAAAATTTTGAAGTCTTCAACACTTTAAAACATGATTGTCATATGGTTTCTCATTAATCACTTTCACAGTACATAACACGAAAGTCATGGAATCCTCCAGGTCTATCCCTTCCAAAACTCAACTTTTTGTTGCCTAAATTCTGAGGCAAACACCGTGATAACAAGAAGCTTCCATTTGTTACACAGAACTGACTTGAGCCCCTCTCTATAAAGGACATACATTACACAACACATCACAGTCAAAACCTGTACAAATGTATGCGTGTGTGGGGTGGTGTGTGTGTGTGTATTATACATCCAATTTTATCCCAGTCATGTTTTACAAGCTGTAAAAGATTATTTACATTGGGGCTACTTATTTCTTCAAACATAGTTACTCCTGCTTCCTCTTCCACCTCCAGTTTCCCTAGTCTAGTTGATGAATTCTGTTCTCCAGAGACTATTAGAATCTCTCCCTTCCTCCTATATTTAGCAAAAGAGATGAGAGAGAAAAGAGAGAGAGAGAGAAATTTCATTTCGTTACATCAATACCAGTCTACATCAGACAGAAATAGAAGGAAAGACAGAGAGGGGGAGGAGGAGGATGAGGAAGGAGAGGGGTGAAAGCTGGTGGCAATTCGTCAAATAGAGTATATGGAGTCAAATAGAAATAATTACCAAATGGGCTTTTTCTTCTTCAGCACTAGTGCGAGTGCGAGTAGGGGAAGAAGCTGAGATAGGGATAGAGGGAGGAGGAGATCTAGAGGAGATGAAATGCGGCTACAAATAGAACGACGTAACAAAAGCAAACTAACGAGGGAAGGAGATTGCCACCCTTACCTCGATTGCTCTCATCCCAGTCTTTTCTTTATATCTACATATACATGGATTATACACATACATGTAGTAAACGCACGCAGCAGGGTGCGTGGAGTCGGGACAAAATGATATTTGTACAATTTTATAGTGAGATGCACAAATTCCTTCCCCACCCAACACACACACACCCAGGAAGATAGATGGGTGGGTGAGCGATGGTATCTCTCCTCTCGTTCTCAGCTCGTCATGACCTGTTTAAACGTAATACATTTGACTACAGACCTATAATAGTATACGTGGATTGTGTGTACGAGGAAGTGTAGTAACACACGCATCGAGATCCGTAGAATGTGTGTGTGTTTTTTCTTCCTCATGAAATATATTGGAGCGATTCCTTGATGTGCTCTCTCAAGTGGAACTTTAGACGAATAAGTGTGAGGGAGAAATTCTCTGTAGACTTAAATGATTTCCCAAACCCCATAAGGTAATCTATAGCAACTCTTTCACTTGCCTTCTGTCTCCTCCTCCACCTCCACCTCCACTTCCTCCTCCTTCTCCATGTAAATAGGAGAAAAGGTCTCCTCGTAGATTTCTAGTGAGTAAGTTCACCCGACACAGACACACGCACACAAAGTGTTTAAAATGATCCTGGAGAAAAGTGGAGTACATGCAAATGCGTTCATGTGGATGTGAATCCTTTAGATTACCTCCAGGAACCTCCTCCTTACTTTGCTATGAAAGAGACATGTCCCAAGCACACACACCATTGAGGAGAGGAGGAGGAGGAGGAGGGTGAAGAACAGAAGGGAGAGACTACATATTTTATGTGAGTAATCATGAAAAGGACTCCTTTTCCAGTACACCACTACCACCACTACAGTCTGAAACTGTGCAGTCCTTCCTCTCTCACTCTCATTTATTTCTAGGGTTTCATATCCTCCAACTTGTCGCATCGTATTCAAAAGTTCATGCATCTCTCCACACTCGAGATCTTACACACACACACACACACACAGTGTACACTGGGAGTGTGAGTGTTTGTACTTACTAGTGGAGAATGAAAGAGATGTACAGAGTTAAGGCTCACGATTTCTGTCTGCGCATTTATATTGATCAACGTCCTCTTCTTATTCTTCTTCCACTTCCAGTTCCGAACATTAGGATATAGAGACACACTTAAGGAACGATTAGAGAGACGAGGAGTACAAGCTTTACTTAAGATTAGCCCTCTTTCGCTCCCTCCTTTCTCTCCCTACTAGCCAATTCTATAAAGTATCAACTGGAAAATCCATCCTACATGCTCGGCAATCTTGGGTGACTCTTGAACCTTTCTTCAAGTCTAATTTACGCACTCTGTGACCCTACTAAATTCCTGTCTCTTCCCCCTTGTCTCTCTTGACATTTCGCAACTCGGCACTCTCTCCCTCGCTCTCTCTCTCCCTAAAAATTTGTTCCGAATTTATTTGCAACTTGTCTCCTATTTTCTAAATCTTCAAATTTTGTGTAGTCTAGTACACTGGAATTTCCCCTCAACCTGTTTCCTTTTTTACTTTTGTCAAATGAATAATCCCTTGTTTTTTATTTTAAACATACACCATAATGACACACAACAAACGCTTTGAGTATTGTACAGTCTGAAACTTTAGCTCTTGAAGTAATTTTCTCCTGCTAGTGAATGTGAATGTGTGTGATGTGCCTCATGTAAATTACCCATGTCATGTGCTGCCTCTTCATTACCGTGCTACTTTATCCCCTGTTTACTCTCTTGTACATACAGACGGACACACACACATTACACACACGGGCAGATGTTAGACTTGCCAATTTGTCAATTCATTGAAGAATATAGTGAGCGGAGTGAGAGAGAGAGAGAGAGGAAAAAAAGATAGAAGGAACAAGGGAAGAGAGAAACTGTAGAAACATCCCAGCCGTTTGGTTGGATGAAGAAAAACTAGTAAATAAATTCACCACGCAGTATAATAAATTTTATAAAAAAGAGAGAGAGAGCGTTTTCCAATTCCAATGGGCACCACTACACACACGCATAGGCTGACTGTGTGTTTTTGTGTTTTGTCTTCTCCCTCTCCAAAATACACACAAACACAGACAGACTACGGACTGCAGAGAGAGAAAAGAGAGAGCAACCGTCTTTGGGTGTACATTGTAGTTGAGATTGAGATTGAAGTGTATTAAAAACAGAGCATTAACTCTCTCTCTCTCTCTTTCTTGTAGGATTAGAGTGAGAGAGTTTTTTCCTCATCTCTCATGTGTAATTGTATAGGCATGAAACATGGCAGGAACGTCACTGAGAAATGCGGTCTGTGTGTCTGCTCCTTACTCGTTTGTATACGTACAGTGGTATGCCGTCTGACAGGACACATGATGGTCTTTTTCAACAAAGTTGACGTTAAAAGATTTGTTGAGCGAATGGAAGAAAGAATCGAGACGAGAGAGAGGGAGAGGGAGAGAGTAGCTAGGCAGAGGGAAAGGCAGTTTGCTGTACAGTCAGTCAGTCTCAACTCGAATGTACATAATGTGCACCGTACGTAACTAATGTAAGTTGCAAACCATTTTCCATCCTATTCCCCTCCTCCCTTTCTCCTCCTCCTCCTCTGACCACAGAAAAGAGAGAGAGGGAATGAAAAGTTATTCCGAATTCGGATTTTCACTTGGCCATGCATACACTCCCCGTACACGACTGACGCGTCCTTATAATCAATGTGTGTGTAAGTGTGTGTGGATTATTATATGGGCAATTCTGTACATGGCAAGTTTTGTGCGAACATTATCAAAGAGCGTGTCTACTTTTCTCCACTGCCCTCGTTCCGGCACGTCATAAGTAGCATCTTTTGTCTTGCCTTTGTTAGTTTTGTGTATACACATATCTTGGGATATTATGGAAACCCTGTTTTCTCTTTCTTCCTTTCTCCGGGACTCTGAGAGAGAGAGAGAGAGAGTCAAGAGAATCTCTGTGTGTTTTTTTGACTATACAAGGATATATGAAGTGGTCCCTGTGTAGGCATATGTGGATGAGGAGGGAGGAAGAGAGAAAAGCATATTGGATGTAGGTCAAATGACCTCATATAAAATACCGCCACAAAACCATTCCTCCTTTCTCTGCTCTTTTCTCTCTTTCTCCTATACCCCCCATTTACCACGTCCCACGATCACCATTTATAGTGGCTTATGGCCACTATTTTTATATGAGAAAAAACAGAGAGAGGGGGAATTGTGGAGAATATGGGATGAAGGCAGTGGCTAATAATTACATGCTGTCCCCACTTAACAACAATATTTCTTTGCCGATGACCACAAAGACTCAACAGCCAGAATTCCTTTAACTTTCTCTCTTTCTTATGCAGCCAGCCTTTCATTTTATGTACCAGATTCATCTTTTTCTAACCTCTCGTCGTGTTGAGAATATAAGGATTCAGAGAGAGGATAAAATTTTGTTTTTACGAACACTGCAGCTGTCAATGAAATTACTTGTACCTTACCTCCTTTATTATTTTCACTTTTCTGCACATTTTGGATCAGTTAATTTAGGAAGTATTACAAAATGGTGAATAAAAAATTAGTGAGAACATCAGAGTGACATGTGTTTTGAAAAAAAGTTTTAAAATTGAAGAAACAGATTTTTGTGGGATGGAGGGAGGAACAGAGATGAAATTCATGTTTTAATTCAACCGACTGTTTTCTCTCTCGTCCTGGGTTGGGGCGGGTGCCGCAATCCAGGACGGTGGATGTTGGAGTGACTGGGTGAAAAATGTGAAGGTATAAATATCATCTGAGGAATGTGGCAGATTTTGACACTGAACAAAGTAAATAGGGAGAGAAGAGGAAATTGACGAGATTTTTACTCGTCCCCATTTCCTCACACAATACATCCCTCCTCTTTCTCCTCTTTTCTCTCCTCCTTCTCCTTCTCTTGGTAAAAGCATACTTGGCAAGACAAGAATAGACAAAATGAAATGAATAGCTACCATTTTTCCAGCTTAAAAAGAGAAAGACTATACTTTTCCCTGCCCTCTTTCTACACACTTTAGACTTTCTCTTCCTACAAATGTCTTACTGTGCAGTTAAACAAGATGCAACTCCAACATACCGTAAAACTTATAACTATAAAACATTTTCCTCTTATACTATAAACATTCTATCTATACTGAAAACTGAGGATGAAAAATTAAGAAAAAAATACTGCTAATAGATCCGACCTCAAATAGAAAGACACGGTATGGACGTCTAGGGAAAAATTGGGGGTACTCCCAAGTCTTCCATAAAATATATGAAAAATTTACAATATCACGAGTGTAACGAGTTTTTAAAAAATTCTCAACCTCTTCAGTTTCCTTCCATTTATGTAACTTTCTCTTTTTTCTAAAAAGAGAAAACACACATCACAATAATCATATTTGAAGTCTTATGAAAATTTCTTGGGGAATTTTCAGCAAACAATGACATTTCTAGCTGTGCAAGTGTCTTTCTCTGTCTGTTTTTCCCATGCATTTCTCCCAGTATTGGATTATATCTTGAAGCTCGTCCTCTCAGATCTCTGTACTCTGGTACGTGATAGCAGAAAGTGGAGGAGGAAAAAGACTCTAAAATGTTTCTCATTCCTTGGTTGAGGGACCTTAATCTGGGATTTTATTTTAACTTTCCCCCATCCAAACCTTTAGTGAGTGAGTTGTAAAATGGAGGGAGGAATGACTATCAAATGGAGAAATGAATCCAAGCGCTCTCATATCCTTCTCCTCCTCCTCCTCACCCTCTCAACCTCGTACTGAATGCATGACTCTCAAATTCATGGAGTATATGTAAGAGAGAAGGGAAGGGCCGTAAATTATCCCGCGTATACGTAAATCCAAATAAATGTACAGGGAAGGCTGAGGCCTGAGACATGCAAGGATGAGACTTGGGAAAAATTTGCAAGGGACGAGATGGATGAGGAGAAAGAAGGATTCTTTGTAAATTCACAATATACAAGCTTATAGCTTAGACAAAGTACAGCCTAACCCTTTTTAATTTCACTAGCAAATAAAGATTCAGTTTGATGTTTTAACAGGGGTTGAAGAGGGAGAGAGGAGGAGGGGAACCTTCAACTCTAAGCCAATTAATACAAAGTAGAGTGAAGCAATAAGAGAGAGAGAAAGAGGGAGAAAGTAAGAAGGACTACAAGAGTATATTTCTCTCTCTCTCGTTTTTACGATGAAATCCTCCTTTCTCCTTCTCCTACTTTCTCAAAATGTGGACTTCAATAAATGCATTA
Source organism: Pygmarrhopalites habei (assembly GCA_009870185.1). NCBI lineage: Eukaryota > Metazoa > Arthropoda > Collembola > Symphypleona > Arrhopalitidae > Pygmarrhopalites > Pygmarrhopalites habei. The sequence goes on along the minus strand of WJFB01000863.1, from coordinate 34,473 downwards.
TTATTCTTCTGGATCCTTGTCCCACACACACACTCTCACAAACCCAGAAGAAAACTTCCATCTAGATTTTATTCCCCTCTTTGTATTTACCATTTCTATACAACCATCCACTTTCTCCTCCGTTCCCATTGCATCTCACAATTGCATTTCGAGTTTACAAGAGCTTTCACTCTCAAACCCAATGGCCAACACACATACAGTCTAGTCAGAATTGCTATTTTAAGTTTCTCTTCCAATGGGCTATATCCATGGGCCAACATCAGTTTCAAACCTTCACGACTGCCTCTCTCCGTCTCAAAACCTCCTAGTAAAAGAGAAACTCATTGTATGTGTGTTGTTTGATTCCCTACTGATTTATACTTGATGATTTTTGTGCTCTCAAAAAAAGCCCTCATCTGACCATCCAATACTAAAGGTATGGTATGGCGGTTGGGAATTTCATGAATTTTTAATTTAGATACATCTAGTGCTTAATACAGTCTTGGATGTATGTATACATCATGGATGGTAAGAGGGGAGAGAAAGTCATGATTAAAACCACACAAACCTTTCTTCTGACAGTGGTTTATGGAGCTTTGACCCTTTCTCCTCGTCTAGATGTGTGTATGCCATGCCTAGAAAATTCAGGGTTGGAATGTATTAAGCATCCAACAACACAAAAACACATTGGCCTTAGTGTCTTAAGTTTGGAATATAACATTTTGCAAATTCCTTGTCTTAGCGGGAAAGAAGGGGGAGGCTCGTCAAAAAATGTCCCGAAAAAAAAAACTTACTTTCTCCTGACATTTGCACCACCCGTCTAATTACATACTTCTTGAGAGAGAAACTATCGTGCTTTAGTTCTTCGCAGGTATACACCAATTCACACCGTGTCACAAGACCGTAAATTGATTTTGTATAACGCGTAATCCCTGGTTCGAGATAAAGGCTACGTATTTTTCCCAACAAAAGGGAACCAATCACACACAACCAGGTCTAAATACTACAAAACCAACTGCTTACGCGGTGTGTGTTTTTGTTCAGGAAAGCTTGTTATTTTACTGTGGTATTTTTCCAAGGGAAATATTCATAACCCTTTATGGCACTCCTTCGTAAGTGTGTGTGTGTGTGTGTGTTAGTATATTTTGTGTATATAAGAATTTTCTTCCTCCTCCTTTGACGTCTCCACTTACGGTGGAAATTTTTTTTCCACCTCTTTCTATCCTCGAGTTTATTTTCATTTGGGAGAGAATGTGAGGTGAACCAAAGCCAAGCATGAAAACCCATGGCTTTGAGTTTTCAAAAGAAATTTGACCGGAGTTCTTCTTTGGTGTTTTTTCGAGGTCACAGGATATTAGACGAAACAGAAATAAAACCTGACGACACGAGAACACACACACACGTACACACAGAAAAAAGTGTGAATGACGTTGATGTGAATATAGTTCATATTTTTTTCTAAAAAAAATTTTCACATCATCAAAGCTTGTCATAATGAAAAAAGGGAGAATTGTACTCCTCTAACTATATAAAAATATGGCAGCTGTATAAAACTATTATTAGGAAATTTTGTGTGGGATTTACAAAATTTGGAATTATACGAGATGGTCTTTCTCTCTCAAAATTCCACATTTTGTATTTTAGAATGTGGAGGACGAGAGAGAGAGAGAGAGGAAGAGAATTTTCTGGATTTCTGGTTCCTGTACTATAAAAGGCCTAGACAAATTCTGTGTGATTTACATACATTAGATACGTACATGTGGCTGTATACCGTACATACGTAACATATAAATAAAATTTAATCTCCAACAAGGTGTACCAAGTATCCACCATCCACTTGTGTGTGTGTGTTGGGTATGTTGGGGGCATATGGAATCTGGTTGTATGAAGGAGGAGGCTATGTGTCTGTGTGTGTCATGAGTTAATCTTGAGCTTGGTATCTTGAATCTCTCGGATTGAGCCCGTATGAAAATAAACGGAAATGAGCAAGTGGAGCAGCTGACTCGGACTCTGTACATTGCTAGGAAGGAGAATGAGCTTTTCCTAAGAAAATAAACCAAAACCAAAGGCAGTGGGTAAGACTCATGAGACTGTATCCGATGTGTACGTCTCTGCATAGGTAGAGATTGTACATCTCCATAAAGGAAAAAGGAAGATGGAGAGGAGGAGGAGGAGGAGGAGGAGGAGGAGAGGAACCCAGAAAATGAATGACAAAAGCATGGTAAAGTGAATTTTCCAACGTCCTGGATAGAAATGGCTGGAAAATGTGAGGATAAAGGAAAGAAAAAAGGAAGGAGGGGGAATTGAGTAAGAGAGAGAGAGAACTCTGTAGGGGTATCCTGGAGAGAAAAGACAAGGAGAGTAGAGAGGAGACAGCCAGTATAATGAATCTGATTACATTTGACGTAGCTCAATACATACCCCAGAAAAGAAAATACCATAGAAAGAGATGGAGCCATTTGAAAAATCTGTGTGTGCGTGTGGGAAATTTTGTCCTTTTTGTAAAAGGTAATTGGTTGGGATGCGAGACTGAATAGATGTGGAGGGTAGAAAGAGAGAGAGAGAGAGAAGAAAAACCTAAAAATACCTGGTCAAGAGTATGTACACCATGTAAATTGGTATAAAAAAGGATCCTACCCAATAATACACACATACGTAACTTATATATACTCTTCCTCTCCCTCCTCTCTACATAAATAGACACCCAATAATAATCCAGACAGACGGATGGACAGAGTCAGAAAGCCATGGAGATACACGCTACACACAACACACACCGAGAGAGAGAGAGGAAGGATATGACGTACTTTGCTCCGTGCGTAAAGTGAAGGACTAGATATAAGGTATATAGCTTTTTTGCGGGTTTTTGTTGAATGCTAGACAGATTAGAGGAAATGCAGCGTATCCTCTTTTTTTACCACACACACACATCCACACACACGGTGGAGGGGAGAGGGACAGGGGGTAGGCTTGTTTTTTGCACTCGAGCAGTCAGAGTTTAATGTGGTTAGCACACACAAAAGGTACTGTAAAATCCTGTGTAATTGCTATTTGGATCTTTTCTTTCTCCCCAAAGCAATCATGAAACAAAATAAATCTCAAATGATATTCTTGTTTATTACGAGAGACTCCCTGTTTTCCTTCGATGCTCACGCTCATGTATGTATCAATCCCCTCCACGCACACACTCTCTCAACATGACTACCTCCAAATATGTTCCCTGTGTGTGTGTTTGTGTACACAATATGTGGAGCATACTTTCTCTTTCTCCAGCGGATTCCAACGTTGGCTGGTTCTCACAATTTTTGAGAGTACATGTATGTGGGAGAAAGTAGGGAGGCTCTCTCTCTCTTCATCTTTTGTTCCATACTAACGACGAGCCTGAAGAATACTCCACTCAGGTCCCTACTCTTTATATACATCATCCTCACTTTTCTTCTCATCCTGGAACGAGAAGGATGAGCTCCAACTCTCCTCTCTCTTTCATACTTTGTGCTATACCTCCATGTGTGTTTGCGTTATCATTGCCTGGGTAATCCAAGGGAGCGGCATTTATTTACCTTCCTCTTCCCCCTCCCTACACTTCTTTTTGTACATATTCATACTCATACACACACGCACACACGGGAGAGAGGGAGATGGGATGGGAATTACAAATGACTATAGTTGCCACATTGTCCTGGGCAAAAATCTCAAATTAATTTTCTTGAGTTAATTTCCTCCCCACTTTCAAATTAATTTGACTAGTGCATACGTTCAAGTCCTACATGACAGAGTGTAACTCTTCCCTCTCCTCCTCCTACCATCTCTCCACAGTAAAAGGGCAAAGGTAATGTAAATGACGGGGGTAATTAAATGACAATCGAAAGATAATAAACGATAGGTGAATAGAAAGAAAAGTACGGTACTCTTTTCGACTTTCACATTCAAATTTAAATTGTACCCCTCGCATCATTCCTTGGAGACTCGGATGGAGAGAAAGTTCGAAAAGTAGTCAGTGGAGTGGGCTGACCCTGTCCATCAACTTGTTATAGGAATGGAGTAATCTATAAAACTATTCTCATTCTCTCTAACGAATTTTAATTAGGATAATGATCATGTGCAATCAAAATCTTTTTTGTATGTGAAACAATTTTTGGAAAGCTCAAGAAAAACTTTGTCCCTTCGAAACACGAGGGAAATGTGCATACAGATACGTCTGCACTTAGAAAAACACCCGCCCCTCCTCCTCCTCAAAACTCCTTACAATGGGAAGGAAATGTGATTTTAATTTTTTTGACTCCCGGCGAAACTGCGGAACTACCTACCTAGGAGAAAGGAGGAGAGTCCTCTGCCGCTCCAAAGGACTTTTGAAAAGAGTATGAATTATGAGGACGAAGAGCTTTTCTATTGAGACCAGGAGAATAGTTGATGATTTCCTGTCTCGAGGCGCCCAGCATATAAGTCAAAGTCAGTGTTATCGAATTATATTGATAGCTCCAGGGAGGTACGGGCACATCTCTCCTCTCTCTTTTTGTCTGTGTGTGTGTGTGGTGATGGGTAGTGCACACTTTCTTCTTTGCATATTTGTCTTTGCTCACTCTTTACTTTCTCCTCTATCTTTTCCCCATGTTCCGATCCTTATCTCTCCATGGCCCTCCCTCCCTCCCTGTCCCTACCAACATTTTGTAAAGAAAACTCTTTGGATTTTCCATCGCCCAACTTATTTAACTTGACTACAAATAACTAAATGTCCCACTTACCCTGGAACACACACACACATGTACACAAGGAGGAGTAACAAGACATTTGTAGAACAGTCAAGGAAAAAGAGACTTCTCCTCTTCTCCCTGATCTCCCTCTTCCTTTTCCTCTACAACTTTTTCAATCAATTTTAAATCAAACTACTTTTTATTTCTTTTAACTTGGAACAAGAATCCAGGACAGACAGGGATAGGCCTCACTCAAATACACTGAACATAGAGGGAGAGGGAGACAGTGAAAAGAAGGTGTAAATTTTTAACTTTCCCAGGTTTTCTCTTTGTCTACAATCTATATTAGATGGCCTTGGCCAGAACGATAGAGAGAGAAAGTGAAAGGGAGAGAGAGAAAACAAAAAAGTTGTCTACAGAGTCTAACTAAAAAAATAGTCCCTATTCTGTGTGTCTGCTTCTACATGCTGAGATGAGAAGGGAGAAAAACTTAAATTACTTTATAAATTTTCCCTACACACACACATCCATGAATAGTCCAAAGCTTCAGCCACAAAAACTTAATTTCTTGAGAGAAGAAAGGGAGCAGAGAAAGAGACTAGACAAGATTTCACGTTAGCACACACACACACAAACTGACAGAGACGCACGGAAGATAAAAAAGGATTATCGATCCAACTAGCCACAATTAATTCATGATGATGCATGAGAAGGTAAGGAGGAGAAGAGAGATAGAAATTTTTTTCCCTCTCTCTTTCTCTCTCTCCTCATGAAGCATCTTCATATCCATAAGTTTTCACCCATCCCACAACTGTCCGAGGAAGGAGAGAGAATGCGAGATAAAAAAGACTTTGACTGGCTGCTGCTGTTCATGGTGGTTGTGAGTCTATGGATGGATAGGCCATGGAAAGCTACCTTGAAAAAGTTGAGCACTTTTCTAGCAAAAGCTGCATTCCGTATTGGACAAGGGAAAGAGGAGAAGAGAGGGGTATAAACTAAGATGGAAATATTATGCAAGAACAAATCAATCATCCTGTACAGGGAGAAGGCGCAAAAGCTAATGGATTAAATTTCATCTTTTTTTCTTGGGGGTGCATCTCAGAATGTGTCAAAAAAAGATGGAAGGGAATTTACAAACCCAAATCGTTTAAAAAATACTCTCTTTACAAACTTTGTATTGACTTGAATTTTCATCCTAAAAAATTGTAAAACAATTTTTTCCCACAACTTTTTTTCATGTGTAGTTAGCCTTGTTCCATGTAAGTCCAACAAAATATTGTATGACGTGGGTGGTCGTACTAGACGAAAATTGCATATCCACAATTAATCCCATTTTCTCATTCTAGCAAGAGGGAAAATGTTGAACATTTTCAGAGGGGAAATATGTGTGTGTGTGAAAGAGATAGAGAGGAGGAGGTAGAAATGTGGGGGAAGAGCGCTGTTACAATTTAGACCCACATTTTCTCCCTTCTCATCCTGACATTCTCTCATCTCTTAGTGTAACGTCAAAGTTCCTTCCTCCCTCCAGCCACTCTTCTTTTCTCTTTTCCCCAGTATTTTCTCTACATTTTTTTTGTGTCCAGGAGCTCATATTCTATGTAGAAACCAAGTCATCCTTCTATACCCATCTCCCTTTCTCTTTCCCTCTCCCTGTGTGTCTATGTGTCTGTGTGTGGAGTAGAAGCCATACCTCTTTCTCCTCCTTTCTCCTTTCCCCTCCCCACAGATCCCACCTCATAAAATGCCATATCTGGAAAGTGAAACGATGGAAATGAAAATAGGGGAGAAGCATCATCTTGTGCAATTTAAAGTCAAATGTAGGAAACTGTGCAGTTACATATTATGGCGGCTCACAATATGTACAGACACACACGAGCATACATTTCACACACAGACACACATTTCATAGGCATGGAGAAAAGAGGAAGAGGAAAAGGGAGTCAGAGACACAGAGAGAAGGAGAGAAGAGGCACATGCGGATTTTATATAACCCGACGTAGTACACATTCCATTCATGCATGAATGCTCCAGCATGAAAACTCAAACCCGTTGAATATTTCACAAGAAAGCTTTTTTCCATCAGTACCCTCCTTCCTCAGTCCCAGTTCCAGTTCCAGCACAGACACACACAGACAGGGAGTGAGTGAGTGTGTGTATGTGTGGAAGGAGATAAAGGGTTTTTAGTCAGTTTGTAAGGTAGTTGAACATGCTGTAGAAGTAGCCTGGATGATGATTTTTTCTTCACATTTATATATCATATCGTCGGCTGACATATGCTTTTCAATATGAATCCCAATGCCATGTTTGAGTCAGCGTTCCTCCTCTTGGGGAGGGAGGGAAGGGGAAGGAGTTTGGAAAAGATGAGAGAATAAAAATTTGGATGTACGTGAATAGGGTCTACTTGCACTTCACCGTTTCAGAGTCTCAAGAAAAAGAAGATGGACAGACAGTTTCAGTGACGTTGGGATTCGTCCCTCCTCCTCTACCTCCAATCCGTGCTAGTGGAGAAATGTGGAGAAAGAAAAATCGTTTCCAGTCTCTAATTTTTTACCTATACCTATATAAAGAGAGGATGGAGGGGAGGGGGGGGGGGACGGAGGGAAGGGAAGAATATACACTTTTTTACGCAGATGGACTGTTAGAGTTGGAATGGGCAGTGATGGAAGAAGAGGGTGAGAGGGAGAAAGAGGAGAGAAAGTTGGGAAGAGTGGGAAGTGATAGAGTGAAAGTAGTTGAATGGTTGGGTTTGTTGGCAAAGGAAAGGGGGAAAGGTGTCCATATTATATGCTGGTCAGTTTGTGAGGAAGGTTGAGGGCCGAAGGAGAGAGAGTCGTGGATGGCCGATATGTAAGAAAAGAAGAGATGGAGAAAGTGAATGGGATAGAAAGGGAGGAGGAGGAGAGGGGAAAGGCTGGATGCATGGATGCGGTCGCTTGAGCAGACATGATGTGCCCGTCCAAATCAAATTACCTCGTGTTAGAATTAGATTGATTCTAACTTTGAATTTATGTCCTCGCTCCATCTCCACCAGCTACCGCTTCTACATATACACATCCACCCACCGTTCTGATGTGTGTGTGTGTAGGGGAGGGGAAGAAGGATATATATTAAAGGAGAGCTTTTTCAGTCCAATTCACAGTCAACGCTTTCTCTTGTATACAAAAACTCCTCCCTCCACCTTTTTTACATACATATGGGCTGTCAGTGTACGGAGAGTGAAACATTCTGGGTCAACTTGTGTGTGTGTGTGAGCGGACCTTTCTCTCTCTCTTTCTACCTTGATTTACCACATCTGCAAGGATTATGCATGACTTATCTCATTCTCTCGTCCATATTTCTGACCCGTCTGTATTATTGGATATTGTTATTGGGAAATGAGAAACATTTTGAGCATGGGAAATCAGGAGGAGAGGGGAAAAGCCACATGTGCTCTTCCATTTTGATGAGATTTTCGGGACACTTTCTCCCATTTCCAGAATGAAAGGGTTGTTCTGGGTGGGTGGGAGTGAGAGTGTGTGTGTGGAGTGCTATTTATGGTAGTTTAATATGGTGGCTTTTGGACCGGTTGAGAGGCGATCGAGGAAAATTGGCAAACGGGAGGGAATGGGGAGGAAATGAGTTTAAGCCAATAAGGAAAAAGAGTCATGTGACTACAGTCGCCTCCTTTCTCCATTCGAGGGAATAGAAAAGGCGACAGATAGAGAGTGGGATATTTATAAAATTGTGAAATTTGTCCTCCGTCTCTCGTATCCTACGAATGTAGCCTATATGTGCACACACACACACAGAGCAAAGAAAAAAAGGAGTTGGAAGAAGTTAAAGTGGTGTGGGAGGGGAGGAGGATATAAAATGGTAAATAGACGGCAGTTAGTAGTGCTCTCCAAAGCAGTGAATTTTCTCCGCAATGAGGGAATGATGACAAGATAAGGGCGGGTCACTGGATATTTTCAAAGTTTCTTCTTGTTTTTACTCGGGATATATATGGGAATTGTGATGCTTCCAAAAAAAAGAGAAATTGACTTTCCATTCTTTTGACTTTATACCAGAAAAAATATAAACTTATGCAGAGAGAGAGCTTTGGAGGAGGGAAGGAAATGATGGTGTGGACGACGTTTGTGTTCAAAATGCTTTTGAACAGTGAGAGAGAGAGATTGTGTGTGGGGGAGGAGGAGTGTGTGGGAAGGGAGAGAAAAGTCTTCTTGGCCTGCCAAGGCAACTTTCTGTTTTTGTCTCTGTGTGAGACAAAAGAAAAGATGGCAAGAAATTGTGAAGGATATTTTATGGAAAAAGAATAAAAGAGTAAGAGTGTATTTGTGTGTGTGTGATAGAGAAAGGGGGAGGAGGGGAAGGGAGGAAGTGAAGAAGAATATGTAGTGTTGATTTCACTGGTTGATTTGTAGGGATCCAGTCGGGAGGCTAAATAAATAGGTGACACAGCCAAGACATGGGAATGGCACAAATGCTGACTTACATTGCTTTCCCTTTGCCTTTCTCCTCTCTCTTACTTTCTGGTGGTTGTGTGTGTGACTGTGTGTAATCGACAGACATGAGAAACCTCACCTTTGACGAAATCCACAGCCAGCCAAATCGAAATCATCAAGAAGGAAAGAAAAAGAAATTGTATATACTGTATTAATATATATATACAAAGTATAAAGAAAAGAGGACTCGTTTGTGTGAAAAAGGAGAAAAAGATGGAGAAGCTGAGCGACGTGGCTTGGACTTTTTCTTCTCGCTCTCTCTCTTCCTCCTTCTTTCTCTCTTTCTGAATCTTGCCAAGCCGTCTGAATCGATCGCCACTTTCTCCATTCTCTCCATCCCATGTGCACATCCAGACAATATCCATGTATAGTCCGCATGTATATTTTTCTCTTTGTCTGTGGGTGTGCATACTTACATACATCCCCAGCACACTGTATAATACTCGTGTGAGAGAGAGAGAGAGTCACACACACAGCAACAGAGGCGGCAGTCGAGCAGAGGATGGATGCAGAGTGAAAATCTAGCAGACTGCCAAGGAGCCGAGCTTTTTATTATGTACATTTTAGCATGTGCCCACACAAACACACACATAGAGAGAGAAAGACACACACACACGCCCTGTGTTGAGTGCATATTTGACAAAGACTGACAGAAAACATTGAGATGGGGCAGATGAGGATGCTAAGCGAGGGGGAATGAGAAAAGCATAAGAATTTTCTTAAAGATGTAGATGATGATGGGAGAGAGAAAAGATGCTGGTTCCCTGGCTCCTCTCTCTTTCTCTCTCTCTCCTCCTATGTGTGTATAATGAAAGACGCTCTTCTCCTACTCTCCTCCTAAAGCAGTGGAGGGAGGAAAGAAATGGAGGGGAATCATGACTGTGGGACGGAACAAGTAACACATCCATTATTTCTGGATGAGCAATTGAGAAACTTTACGAGAGTGCATTAAGTTCAAAGACAAGCATCTGCAACCAATCGCTTCTTCACATTTGATGGACCATTCGCATTGTGCAGGTAGTTTGGATAGGAGACCAAGTGCGAAAAGCATTTAACTTATTCCTCTTCCTCCTCCTCTCTCTCTCTCTGCCTACTTTCTCCTAACCTCCATTTTCATCCTTTTATGTGTAAAACGGGAGTTCAGTTTTTATGCGTACACGAGCCATGTCTGCTTGTTATGAGCATTCCACTGGCATTCCCTCCATACCTGTATAATATATATTACAGACTCAATTATAACCTTCAATATTTTTCCACCTCACACACACACACCCATCGTCTACAGTAGTCTACACTCAGTACATATGGGTGGATGGATGATGGCGAGACTAAAAGAAAACAAGAGAATGTACGAGGCTTTTTCTTTGTACACAGCATGGAAAAATGAGAGATGAGAGCAACGAGAGAGGGACGGCTTCAACTTGAGACTCAAGCCATTTCCACACACGCAGGCAATAATAAGCTTTCTCCGCTTTCACTCTCAGCCTTTCCTCCTTTCCCTTCTTCGTCTCAGCGTGTATCAGGAGTCTTTAGATATTTTCAAGCGAAGAGAGAGAGAGAGAGAGAGAGATTTTTTCAATTTTTATCCATCTTTACATTACATGCATTGAGGCTTTCACCAAAAAAACTCGAGCATGGTAATTCCAGCCAGCAGCAGTTTCACTCAACTTTCTATAGATTTTTTATGGAACCACAGCCATGAGAGCCGAGCCATGCACAGGAGGCGAAGGAGAAAGAGGATACAGAGGAGGAAAAAAATTGGGATCTCACTCGATTAACTAGGAGTCTGTACAGCATACCAGCAGAAGGAGAAGGAGAAGCAGGAGAGGCTACTCAATTTATAGTCTGTTATTATATAAAAGCCCACTCAGCTCCCCTCCTTCATTCCATGAACGAAGGAAGGGAGGGAGAATTTAAAGGATAAAGGAAAAGTAGAGTAGAGGGAAACCGTAAATGATGAGAAAAGCACATAATTTGAGTTTCACAGAGATGAGGAGAAGAGAGGCTAAGGGGAAAAAAATTTCGGGTAGGAGGACTTGAGGTCGTGTAGATCATATCTGTAATGCCCACTCTCTCCTCCTCCTTGTCGACCATTTCATGGTGGTGGAGCATATGGGTGGCGGGTGGGATGTGTTGGGGAATGAGATGATGATTGTATGGCACGGCATAAATGACAATGGCAATGACCACCAACGAAAAACCATCACCACGACCAAACAGCAGAGGAGAACCAAAATGTTTTGATGGTCTCACCACCATCGCCCAAGAACAAGATGAGTGTTGGAAATGTTGTGGTAGTGTCATGGTTGAAGGTAGCCAGCCAAAAACCCTTTTTGGACGACTGAGAAAGAGAGGGAGGAGAGAGTCATGTTCTATTATTATCTTTATGATTATTATTATGATGGGAGGGGAGAGGAAGGATCATTATGAGAACCTCTTGATTTCTTCTCAATGGAACAGAGCTCTGTGTTAGTGGAGGGAAAGGAGAAGAAGAAGACTTCTCAAATTATTATGCAAATAGTCGACTGTGTAATGGTCTTCTCTCTCTCTCTTGAAATCCAACAATTCCTTTTCTATATCCCACCGTCCTCCCTCTACAATGTGCGTGTGTTTTTGGACTCTCGTTAGGAGAGATGACGTCTCTAGGAAAAAAGAGAGAGTGACGAGTGCTAACAAATGGGGTAAAATTGAGAAGATTTAGACAAGTCATTCTCTCTCTCTCTCTAGACATTTTTATCTTCATTTCTCTTCATATTGAGAGTGAAGCTTGTTATTAGCAGTCACGACTCCCTGTGTACACACAGAATCAACAAACACAGACACAGTTTTTGACTCCATATTTTTCTTTCCTTGTGTATTTTGAGTGAGGAATAAATTAGAGTAGAGTTGAATGTGAACAGTCAAATGATTTGAGTTTGTATTAAAAATTAAATCCGAGATTAAATCACGTCATTCACAAATAGTCAATTTCTTTGTATATTTTTTGATGACATTCTCAAGTTTATAAATGGGAGCTAAAATACACGAGACTTTTTTAGTTGTGATGTTATTCTTAGCATTTGTTCAACTTTAAGATCATAAAGTAATTTTGAAAGAGTTTTGGAAGTGAAAGTACAAACCCAAGAAAATCCCTGAGAGGAATTGGACTAACTTATTTATAATATAATTACGTATGTATTTATTCTGTGGATTGTTTAAATTTAGTTTGAAGACTTCAGACCATAAATTTATAAATTAAATTATAATACATCCCCGGAATTTCACATTGATAGACTTTCTTCAGAGACCTCCTCCCTTCTCTTCTTGAAATTGAGTGAGAGAGGGAGAAAGGGTTTTAGTAAAGATGGATGAACGGGTGGGAAGGTTGAATGACGATCAACTAATGTCAAGGGGACCATGGTCCAACGAGTTCATGAATAATCCATGTGTTGATGTTGTAGAGAAAGGGAGAGGAGAGGGAATGGAGAGGCTGGGCAATGGTCCTGGGAATTATGCTGGTGAGCTAGTGGCGAGAGTCAAAATATGAACTCTTCCTTGTCTACACAACCATCGTGTGTTGACTTGTTCAAGTGTGTAATACTGGCAGCATTTAATATTCTAATGTTCCTCTACTCGGATAGTTGAACCGGATACGACGTCATTATAAAAGTAAATCCATACAATCTCTCAACTTTCATCTATGCAACTCGGAGTAACTCAGAAAAATACGGGAATAGCTATGTAATAAATATTTTTATAGTCTAATTTCGTAAGTGTTGAAAAAATTCAACTGCCCGGCTTTTAGGTTAAACTTTCAAAAATATTTTACAAAAATTTATATCTGCATGGATCTTTGGAGAAAGGAGAGAGTAGGATTGAGTCATGGACAATTGTGAAATCAGCTGACCTTACTTTTGGTCAAACAAATGCAAACACACACACAACTGGATGCTGTTGGCCTTCACGAAACTCTCTCTGGTTAGAAGGGAGTGACACAGACACACACAAAGCTCTCTGCTCCTCAGATTATTGATCAAATGTATTTACGGCTCACGTGGTGTGTATTCAATTAATTGACCCTCTTTTTAGGCTAGTCATTGCGTATGTGGCTAAATTTAACTCAACTTGAAAAAACAACACAAGCTACAGTCTGAATACAAGCACAGCTACACACGTAATCCTATAATAATTTAGAAAGCACACACACAGCCAACCTGTGCACACACAAGCAACCTCCATGTGAGGCCTGTGCAAACAAGCCAGGAGAGATGAGAGAAAGGGAGAGAAAGGTCAAAGTGAAATCACTGGGTAAATTTCCTTGTATCATCCTTTTCGTATGGTGAGATAAAATTATGTAACGGCTGTGTATGTCTCCACAATGTACGTATATAAAGGGATATTCTGTACGTGTAGAAGGACGAATGAGGAACATTTTGTTTCCTCGTTAGGGCAAAGGGTAGTTTGAGCCGAGTTGATGCAAAGCATGCTGCTCAGGTCTGGAGCGCAGAACACACACACACACGTACAAAAGGTTGAAACGGAAGTTGAAATTGAAACAGAAAACTCTCTCTTCCTCCCGCACGTTTTTTCCAAAGAGAGCCTCCCTCTTCGTTTGGCAGGGAAGGCCAATTTTACATGAAAAGATGGATAGATATGGGAAGAGACTGGAGAGAGAGAGAAAGAGAACATTGTTTCCTTGAGGCTCAACCACAAAGCCACATCATTTTTACGAGAAAATCCATTTCATTACCTAGCCGTCATTTTCTGGTGAGCCTTTCCCCTCTTTCTCCTTTCCTCTTTCTCCTCCTTTCTTCCAGAGAAATTCAGAGAAAGGGGAGACAGGCAGATAAGAAATTGTGGAAGGAGGCGGCTTGTGACGGAATAAAATAAAGTGAAAATTTCTACTCTCTGCTTTCTCTCTCTCTCTCCCTCGCTTGTTGTGGAAATAGAACCCGTGTCTGTGGCGTATGTGTATGGACTAGTGTACATAGTTATAAATTCATAGCATGTTCGAGAAGGGAGTTGAGGCTGTATCTATTTTCCCTCTCCTTCTCCTCCTCTCTCTCTGTATATTTGAAGAGCATAAGATTCTCTATCATTACTCTGGGTGTGAATCTCACTCTCAACGTTGATTTCCCTCGATTTGTTTTACATATTTAATACATGGGATCTGGGTGGCTCCCAACCTCATCTTTTTTATACTCTTACATTTCTCCATCCTCATGACCGACTGTGTTGACTGTCTATCCTGTCTATTTTTTATGCCACATTGCAATGGGATCTGAAGGGGGTAAAGGGTACAATTTAAAGATGTTCTGGATATCTGAGAGTAGGACAGACTGAAAGAATTTTATAGAAAAAAATTTTTCATAAAAAAGCGTACAGTTTGTAACGAGGGAGAGGGAAAGAGACAAAAAGAAAAGGATGGAAAAAAAGAGTTTTTTTTCATAGAGACAAAATTTATAGGAATTTTTATAACCACCTATAAAAATACAATTTGCCACGCCTCTTGCCCCTTGTCTTGGAAAGAGAGAGAGGAAAGCCGGATTTTCCCTTGATTTAACCGCTGGGGAAAGATGGAGAGGAAGAAGAATGTGGGTCTACAATGAAGGAAAGATTATGAGAATGAGTAGACTCATCTTTTTGATGGATGGAAGGATGTGCCATGAGAAATTTTCTCTTTTTCTCCTCTGTATACCCTTCCCGCTCTTTTCTTTTGCACAAGAAAAAGAAAAAAAAAAGACACAGAAGAGAAATACTTGAAGGAGACATCCAACAATGATTGTGTTCTGTCCAGCTCATGTCTTTCTCTTTCTCTCTTTCGTCCGGCTGACGGCTCAAACAAAAGGAAAGCGAAAGAGTTTGTATATGTGTATGTGTGTTTAAATACACGAGGGTGAAAGGGAATTGAAAAGAGAGCTGAAGTTGAGACAAGACTAGAGCGGGATTGACCTTCCAGGAAGAAAAAGTGACGTGAGAGCAACAAAAGTGGAGAAACGACGAAGGAGGAAAAGTGAGAGAGAAAAGATCAAATATCTGTGTGTGTGTGTGTGTTCCTCCCCTTTTTGTGTGTGTTTTATGAGAAAACGTGTTCTCGGCACCCAAATGTAATTTTACAGAAATGTTGCTTGGTTGCCTCCTGCACTCATCCTTCTGGAAGGATTTGATGGCAGAAGGAGGAGGACATGGGAAAAGGAAAACAAGACGACGTCACCAGGATGATATGATCCGTATCAACGGTCCCAGAGAAAATTCTCTCCTTCTTGCTTTCTCTCTCTCTTTGTTCTTCTCCCTCTATGATTCTACTTTCCCTTGTCTCGAACGGAGGAGTGTGTCAACTCTCTCTCTCCTCTCTCTCTGTCTCCTGTTTTCCGTAGCCAACTTTTTGGCCAGGAGGAGATAGTGCGAGAGAAAAGAGAGTATGGTAACGTCGGATTGTGAAGCGTGTGTATCATGTGCGTGCACAAGAGGGGGAGTGTGTCCATATAAAAAAGTAGGAAGGACGGGAGAACTAACTATGATGGAAGATGTATAAAACAAAAAACAAACTTGTATAAATTTATAAAAGTTTTTATTTTTTTCACCATACCGTACATACACACGCGTATATAGGTGAAAGTCATGTATAGGAAATGGAACAAAAATACTCCTGTAGTAAAATTACATATCTTGAAGCTGAGCGGAAAAGAGGAAAGTGAAGGAGAGGAGGAGAGGTTGTCTAGTAAAATACGATGGAGAAAATAGAAATAGACCAAAGTCTTGGCTTTTCGACTATGGAGAAAGCGAACCGTGTGCTCCGTTCCATCTCGTTCGGAGAAAAAAAAAGGAAGAGAAAGCCACACACACACGCAGTTGTAGTACACACAGTAGTTTGAGGCCCTCTCTTTCAGACTTCTCTCTCTCCCCTTTTCCTAAGCTCCGTACACTTTTTTCACTTCTTCTTTTCCACTTGGAGTGTGGCTTCAAGGCTGGAAGGCTGGAAACGTTCTATTTTTTCAGTCTTTATTACTTTCTCATCTCCCTGTCTCAGTGTACCGTGTGTGTGAGGGCGCGTGTATGTGTTTGGTGGAGATATGCACAGGAGTTCTCTATTTTCACAGGTAAGAGTTAGCTAGGATAGTTGGGAGAAGAAGGGGAAAGAGAATAGAAAGAGCTGGAGGTACACGGGCAATATGCAATCTTTTGTGAGCTGGACGGAGAAGCATCAAGGATTGGAGGAGAGAGAGAGAGAGTAAAGAAGCTGCCTCAAAATGTATAGTGAAAGAGTAAATAGGACTATGCATTCGCGAGAATAAGAAGGAAAAGGAGGGTAGCCGTGACGTAGGGCGCGCTCTTTCTCTCCCTCACACACACACACACAGACGGAGGCTGAGACTTCGAAGCTGGTGTGTGCGGTGGAACAGGAGTGTAGACCCAAAAGTGGAGTAGGCCTACGTGAGAGAGAGAGAGCGTGTGTGTGTTGGTATGCACGAAACAAAATGTACGAGTCCTCATGTGCCGAGTCAAGGTAAAACCGTTTTTACACTATAACACTATAGGAATAGGGAGAAACGAGGGTAGGGGGAGACTAGGCTATGCTATACTGGGCTAGACAAGATGAGACTAAGCTAGGAGTGAGCGAGAGAACGAGCGAGTGTGTTAGCGGGTAGGGATTGGGAAATTCTCATTCCCGATCCCTCAGACCCGATCCCGATCCCACTCCCGCCCGACAATTTTCCTGACCACTCTCGACATTTTTAGAAAACAACCTAGTACACATTTTTTTGCAAAATGTTCAACAATCTTTGAAGAGTACTGAAAAATCTTAGAAATCAGTGAATTTTTTTTAAGAAGCATTGTAAAATGTTGGAAGATTGTTAAAATATTCTGATTACATTGTTTAAAAAATATTCCCAAGTTTACTGCAAAAAAATCCCACTCCCGAGAAAAAATTTCCAATCCCAACATTTCCAGACCCCGAACGATCAGGCGGGCGAAAGTCGGGATTCGGTTCACGGCCGCTCCTCCCTAGTGTGTGTGTGTATGCCTAACCTAGCCGTTTGAAAGCTCATGGTGGTAGTTGAGCGAGCGAGTCAGAGAAGTGATGCTGGGCTAGCTAAAAATAGGAATACGATCAATGCTACATACAAGACTCTGGGCCTTCCTTTGTAGGCTAACTTTCTCCCTACTACTCCACACTCTACAGATCTACTCCACTCGAGTTTTCCCCTATCCCCTCCTCCTCCTCTCACAAAATAGAGCCAAGGCTACTTTTCTTTACCTTCTCTTTCCCTCTTTCTCTTCAATTTCATAGCCATGTCTATTACCTATATAGCTCGACCCTCTCTCTCTCTCTCGTGTGTATGTACGAGGGGTTGTGTGTGTTGAACGAGAAATTTTTGGGAGGGAATTGTTCAAGTTCTTGTTACTGTTGCTGCTGCTTCTTCTTCCCTTGCTACTCCTTCTTCCTTTTTTTAAATGGAAAGAGAAAGATAAAGGAAAGAATAGACAACGGTTGGTCACATACTGTACTGCCATACAGCCACACAATTTTCATATCCACATCAGGCTCATGCCTTGTCTTCATCCTTTTCTCTCTTTCCCTATTTTTCAAGAGAGCTCAACTCTACTCAACTTTTTTCCACCTTCTTTTCACCTACATTTCTTCCCTCTCTGTCAGTATTAATATGGGATGCATCTTGACATTTAACAATATACATATGATAAAGTCTTTTTTTTCTTCCTCCTCCACTTTCTCTAACATCTACATATGCATATGTGAGAGAAAGGGGAAAAGTCTCTCACACCACCTCTTCAAATCCTTTATTACAGTTATACACCAGAGGAGGAGGAAGAAGAGAGGAGAGTACAAGTCTCATTTGTTTCGTTGAAGCCCATTTGCTTTTATTTTACACTCTGATAATTTATGATTACTTTACTCCCATTGTCTTGAGCTTTTTTTACTCCTCAATTTATTCATATAACCTCCCTCTCCTTTTTTCTCAAAAAACTTTTCTCTACTCTCCTTCTTTCTCTTGCCACACTTTCCCTCTTCTTATTTTCTCTCAGAGGAGAAATAAACTGCAGAAAAATTACAATGAAAAGAATCTTCTCTCTTCCTCTCTTTCCATTCCCCCCTTTTTTATCTTTATCTTTCTTTAATCTTCATCTCTCACTTTTCTCGAGAAGAATGGAGTTGAGATGGAGCCTTCTCTCTTTTTTTGATTTGAACAAATAAAATATTGATTGATTCGAAAGTCTCTCTCTCTCTTTCTCTCAAGCACACTACACTACACACACATGAACATTTTTTATTGCTAGCAGTGATTTTGAGTACATCATTTAGCCGTCCTTTCACCCGACACCCTCACTCTAGAGTCACTTTCCTGGTTTGGATTTTTATAGCCCAAATTTTTCTTTTCTCTCTCTCTCTCTCTGTATCTTTTCTCCGAGTGAGTGGAGAAACCCCTTATGTTGAATCAATCAAGGTGAGAATGAGGAGGTTGAAAAGTGATACATTTATTATTGGTTACATGTTTAGTGGGCCAACCAGAAAAGAGAAGGTAGAAGGGAGAATTCAATTGAGTTGACGTGTGAGAAACTTGCCTCTTTTCCCCTTTCTCTTTTTTTGCACTATTTGAAAAACTCCAATTCTCCTTCCTTTTTTAGTCCACACCACAGATGCACACACATGCACACTTTCTCTTTACACACATATTCACACTGTATATGACTTTCTCTTCTTGACTTGGCCCCCTCCTCCCTCTCTTTTCTCAACACACTTTGCACTATTTGTTCGAATTGACTGAGTCGAGTGGAAAGACCATCTTTCTTTTTGACTTTACGACTTGTTCCTTTCTTGACTCACTTCTCCTGACTTTCTTTTTTTTCTCAAACCAGGGAATATAGCAGCAACGAGTCAGCCCAACGATGCTTCTCACTCTCTTTTTTTCTCTTTTTCGTGTTGGTTTCAAACCCAAAGGCAATATGCCTCCCCCTTCTCTTCTCTTTCTGTATTTTTTGTCTTCCCTTTCTTTCATTGCCGATACTCTACCCCTTATTTTCAAATCTTTTCCCTTCTCTTCTCAATATATTACATCTGCCACGAAATCCACCACCTCGTGCCTTAATAAAGGTTGTAGACAGAGCGAGAGAGAGAGAAGGAAAAGGAAGGGAAGGGTGATAGGAGGAAGTGGAAGTTTTTTGAGTTTTTTAACATGCATTTCATACCGCCAGTCACGTCTAAGACAGTTAAATGCTCACGTAGCCTACCTCTCCTCCTCCTCCTCTATCCCCACACCAAGTTACCGTAAGGAGGTTCAATATAATTTGATTTGATTGCTTTCCTCTCAAAATCACCACTGTACTTTACCTCTACTCCCCACATTCATCGTCAGCTGACGCTTTCTCCGCTCTCAAAGAAAACTCCATAGAATGTGTGTGTGTGTGTGCAGGTACTGCCACCACCTCCTTTTCAATGCGCTTTGGTGGGAGCGCTTTGGAAGTATAAAGCCACCAAAACCCACATTGAGAAAGAAAAAGAAAGAGGTTCTCTCTCTCTTTATACCTGGAATTTTATTACAAACAATTTTCTTCTCGTACTCAACTCAACTACATGCTAAAGTGAATATCGGCTACGCAAATGTTCCCTCGCAATTTACTTTTTTTTTGTTAAAATCCTTTCTCTTTCCGCTATATACTTAGGAGGTATGTATATAATGGAATTGTACACTATTTATATTTAGAGAGCAATATCTTTTCTACTTTCTCCGTTAACACAGTCACTAGATAAATCCTTAGTTTTGTTAGAAGTGTATAGGGATGACAATAAGGTAAAAATGCTTCCTCTTGTTATTTTTCAGTGTTTTTTAAAAAGTATGGTTCCCCGTTCCAATTATTTCCATGTCAGTTCATCAATTTATTACGTATTTCCTTGTTCCCTCCATCCAACCGCTTCAATCAGATGGGAATTTCCTATAAACTCTCTATCTTCACATGTAACAATATAAGTCACAAAATAGACAAAGAAAATGAAGAAGCGAGATTTATCCAAGTGTCCTTCCTTTCCCTTTTCTCTTTTTGAAATGATGTAACAAAGAATATACATACAAGTTGAAGATTACTTTGCAGCTGCAGAAAGGCAATTGAAGAGAGAAGGGCAAAGGGGAAGATAATAAAAGAAGAAATCTTTTTGGATTAGAATTCAAAGAATAAAACTCTCTATTCTCTGTATGTAGGATTGTGGAGGAGCAGAGGATTGTGAGAGGGGGGTGTGTGGTTTATCTTCAAAAAGTGGCTTTTGAAAGATAGGATCATTATGTGGGGGAGTAGCCCTGGAAATAGCCAAGACTTTACTACTTTGCTCTCCGTTCTCGTTCATGGTTTTTGAAAGTCGCGCTGATGATGATCATTTAATAATGAGTATCTCTGTTATTTTCTCATGTTGTGCACACTTTACAACTCCCTTTCATTCTTTATTCCTCTCCGTTCGGATTTGCATGGAGGAGAGAGGAAGAGAGAGAGAACAATAACTTTGTTTTAATGGGTTTGATGCGATCTACGCGTGCTACAGTGAAAAAGCCATTGAGAATCAAACGCATGAAACTCTCCTTCTATCTCTCTGTGTGTGATTGTGGTTGAATGCAATTCTTTTGTAAGAAATCATGTGGAGAGAGGGCTAGTCTAGCTTTTTTACGACGTGAGTGGCCACACTGTACAAAAAGAAAGTCATTCTCCTCGAATTGTGAAGATTTGGTTCAGACTGGAAATTATACTACCATCTCATCTCATTATTACGTTAACATTGCTTCGTATCGTATTGTGTGTAAAATAAACACTTATGAATGCTATGGTTTTTAGTTGTGAGCACACACAGTTTGGTACTATATGTGTTTGTGTGTAAAATTTAGTTTAAATGATAAAATTTAGCTTTCTCTACTTGTCACTTTCTCTCTCTCTCTCTTCGCTTTTGAAACTTTTCGAGGGGTACAGCATGCAAGGGAATCATGTGAGTGAAAGCGAGAAGGGCATTGTGAAGAAGTTGCATATGTTTCTTCATATGAGAAAGAGAAAGGAGACTGGCTATAGAAAGACTGAATGAGAGAAGAGACAAGTCCATTAGGAGCGCATTTATAATATTTCCCTGTTGAGATGAGCTGAAATAAAACTGCCACTTGAGTTTATGACTCTTGCTGCCTTGACTTTCTCTCTCCCTCTCTCTCAATTGTTCTCTCTTTTCCTTGTGTAGTGTGTAGTATAGTGTATACATTATACATGTATGAAATGGTGGTGGTGTACTAACTAGTTGATTTCATCAAGAGTCATAATCTCTCTCTCTCTTTCTCCAATGGAGAACAGAGAACTTGGTTTTTACTACTTTTCCCCTCTCCGTTCCTTTCATTTTCGCACATTCATGAAAGTTGAGATGAAGAGAAAGAGAGAAGAGAGGAACCCTTTTGAGTTCTCCCTAACAACACTTTAGCATTTTATATGCAACAATCCCTCGTTATACCCCTGTGTGTGAGAGAGTGTAACTCGTCAAAATTGTTCAAAAGCATCTCCCGCAATCAACGTTCATTATATTATATAACATGTTAATATGAATACATGGCACATACGTACATATACCCTATGTATAAAACTAGAGAGAGAGAGTGAAATTTCTTCAGAGAGAGAAAGCTTCCCTTGTACATTCCAGCTTTTCTTTTCAAACTTGTCCTTTTCCCATGCTGTCTCGACATTAAATCAATAAAATTGTTCAACCTCAGTTTTCAAACTACCCACTTTTTTGTGATAATTACAAAATGTAGAATTATTTCTCTCTCTCTCTCCACCCCAAAATGTGCCACCCATTGTGAAGAGAAGATAAAGAAAGTTGTTTGTACGACAGACCGGGATATTTGATTCTATGTGGTAAGGAATGAAAAGTAAAAGTTTATGTGTATACAAAGAATATAAAGACAAAAAGACTGGTTAAGCAGTTCTCGAACCTTTCCTCTTTCTCCCCCCCCCCCCTCTCTCTCTCTCTTTCATTATTTCTTCTCTTTCGGATATCTAGAGAAAGCGAGAAAGCTGCGAAGAAAGAGTTTAGACAGTGAATTTGTTTCTTCTTCACTACTTTGGAGAGGGATGAGGAGAAAGTTGGAAAAGTATGAGGGCATTGGCATTGCGGGGTTGTGGTAGCTCCCTCGTAATAATTCGTCACGGATTTAATTGGGAGCTTATTGAGGCTGAGTAATGGGGACGCTTGAGCTGGAGCCCATTAAAAAAGGGTTTCACTGAACAGTATGGGGGAAAGTGTGTGTGTGAAGTATAGGAAGAGAGAGAGAAAGTATCAAAGAAGGGAAAACCACCATCATAAAATATATAGCTCCAGTCTCTCTCTCTCTCTCTCTGCGTCTTGACAACTTTTAGTAATCGATCTAAAAGTTTCCGAGAAGAAACAGAAGATGAAGGAAGAAGTAAAGAAAGAGGGTATAAGAGTTTGAGAGAGAGAGATATGGAAGGAATGAGGTGTGGGTTCATGCGTTGAAAATTGGATGGACTCGCTTCGCTTGCCTGTAAAAGGGGTGGAGGGCAAGATGAAGAAGAGGAGAAGGAGGAGCAGAGGCATGAGTGACGAGACGAATGAAGAGAAGAATTAAAGAAAAGGTAGGCTCATGTCAGGGCATGTAAAGGGGGTAGAGTAGCATAAAAGAAGTGTACCAAAAAAAGATATATTAGCAGGGAAGGAGAAAGTAAGGGGAAAGAAGTTGAGAGAGGACACATACAAACAAGTTCTTCTCTCGTTATTTCGGTTTGGGTGAGCTAAACGTTAGTACACTGACGTGGCCATGCTTTTCGTGAGTGTGAGTGTGTGTGTGTGGAGAAGACACGTCAGGAAACAGACATACATAGCTAATCACAAAAAGTTTGAGCCGCGACACAAGGCACACGTGAAAGCATGACATAGGCAAATGAGAAAAATTGTATAGACACACGTGGAGGTATGACTATACGGCGGTCTGTAGAAGCTACACACATTAAATCGTGAGTGGTGTGGAGAGACAGGATAAAGAGGAAGAGTTAGCAGCTTGAGAAGATGAGGAGATTGTGTGTGACTCTTGTGTGTGTGAGAGAGAGAGGGAAAGAAAGCGTGGAAGAGGAGAGGAAATTCTATTTAAACTTGCTGAGCTTGATTTCGATTATACGCTTAGTGATTTTTAAGGTACTTAATATAGAAGACGAACGTGAAGAGATTGTTTTATGTAGTTTTATCGATCAAAGGGAATCCATCCTCACTCATCATCACCAAAACTCACCAGTCCACATCTGTCTCACCCTGTCTGTCTGTGTGTTACTATCCTTGAGTTTTCTCCAGAGATTCCACAATCACAAAAAATACATATCCAAGCACAGAGAAAACAAATCCAAGTTGAGCTACTTGAGAGAATAGAGCCACAGTTGTGTACAATTGTCTTTGAGAAAAGAGTAAAGAAAGAGGGAGGGAGAAAGGGAGTGTGTAAATAATAAATTGTATAATATATATTTTTATTATGGGGATGATTGACAGCCTATTTTATTACACTGTTTTATGAGGGACTGAGAGATGAGACGGAGGAACAGAGGCGAAAGTCCGGAATGAAATATAAAAAAATTTTATATACTACAAAAATTTTTAAGGAGAAAGCGTTCAAGTGCCCCTGTGCAGAAGAGAAAAGATGGAAAGTGAAAACAAATAAAGAAAAATGGACTGGCTTTGAGAATCCTGGACAAACTCATGGATTTCCTTTTGTACCTTTAGAAACCTTGAGGGATTTACTTTAGAGAAGCAAAAAATTGACAGAGGTCTAGATGCAAATTGCGAAACTTAAAGTCAGATGGACAGAGAGAGAGGGTCAAAGTAAATTGTACATTGGTATTGGAACACACACACAGTTTCTAGGGTAAGACCTCCATGTGTGAAAGAATGGTAGAACAACTACGGTGTGAGAAATGTGGGGAGCAAAAAGGCAAGGCAGTGGCACCTCCACTTTATCCCTATTGTCAGACAACAAGTTTTCTAATGTATATTTTCCCGGAGAAAAGTCTGGACTGTCTGTATTTTCTTGGGTTGGACATGTCCAACTAGCCTCCACTCTCTCTCTCTCTCCCTGACTCCATTTAAGTATACACGTATATATTTCTTGTGTGTTTTTCTTCAAGCTTAAATGCGTCTGATTCTGGCCAGTCGTTCAGATTGTGTGTGTCTGTGTGTTGTGAGTTTGGTATGTGGGGTGTGAGAAAGTATTGCAAAAGAGAGGAAAGGGAAAAGTGGAGAAAACACAAGGGAGCCAAAAGTACAGAATTCGATATAACAGTGAACCAATGACACGCCATTTCTCTCAATGTGTGTGTGTGTGTGTCTCCTTTTCTCTCTCGTGCGTTCTCTATCTCCAAACTCAGTCATGCAGCTTTGGTTTTCTGCACACCGGGAAAAAAGGAAGAAAAACTTGGCCTTCTCTACCGTCACCTTTCACTTCCCTATACCAAAAATTCTAGGAAAACGACACACCACCTTTCTATTATTTGACACATTGTGTGTGTGTGTGTGATTCAGGGGCCAACTAAAGATTTTTCCCAAGCCGAGCCTGTATTTTGGACACACAGGGAGAGAAAGAGAAGGAAACCACAAAATCATTTATGCTGTACAGTCACCTTTCTCTTTTCTCTCTCTACTCGCTTAGTGTACAGATACTCGTGCATTATCAAAAAAATAGGACAAACCCACACAAACAAACGTCGAGCAATAAGAAAGACCATTGAACAAAATCAATGTTTCTGTTTCCATCTGAACTATCCACCTCTCCTTCTATCTCTTGGGCTGACTCACATTCCAACTTTTTGTCCACCTTCCGCTATCAACAATGTCATTGTGAAACTCCATACGTCATCCTTGATGCAGATGCAAACAATAGTTGAATGTGCTAATGTGTGTGTGTGTGTGTATGTACGTATGTACTTTTTTCCTGCGTGGTTCTCTTGTGACATTCCACACAGATGAGAGAAAGTGGTGTTTGCTTTTTTTTCCTCTTTTCTTTCTACATCTCTGTCACAAGTACTTCAAGTCGTCTGAATCCCCATGCCTTTTTTTCTCTTCTTCCTCTCTTCTGTTTGCTGCTGCTGTGTTTGTTTGTGTGTGGGCAAAGCTTTGTACAGCCACACTCGTTTTTTCCCTACCAAAAATTTTCTATTACACTCCACAGTCTCCACTTTACAGAATCATCTCCATGGAAAATCACACACACTCACATACATGGAGAAAAGGGAGGAGAGATTGAGGGAGAAAAGTGGGGCTTATGTATAGGAAACTTTGTCTGTCGCTTTCACTTTTACTTTCACTGGATCCCAGACACACTCTCTCCCTCTCATTTATTTTGAGTCTCCAATGGGAGACTGAAAAGAGAGGGTGGGAGGGAGATGAAGAAAAATAAAAGAAGGAAGAAGCAAATAAGAGCTGGAGAGAGAGAGAGAGGCAGAGAGTCAGTTTGAAACTAAAGCTAACAATCCGTATGATTTTTTTCATGGCTTTGCAGCTGAGAATCAGATAAAGCCATGTGGTCCCTCGTCCTTTCCCTCCCTCCCTCCACACATTCTTCCTTCCTTTTTCTTGTATATTTTTAATGGAGTCGCACCACACACACACATAAACACATACAGGCACACTATAGGAGGAAAGACAGACGTCGAGCGAAACTAGACTGTATAGAGAGGGATGGGAGGAGAGATGTACGTCCTGTGGCTCAACATGACAATAATTATCTTCAACTCTCGAGCTTCCTACAAAAATTCATTTCAGCTCCATAACTTTTTCCAGACTACAAATTTTCGACAGTGTCAACTAGAGAAAAATAGATATTACTTCACTCCTCCTCACTAGGGAAAAATGCCGTTCTTCTAACTCTCTGTACAACTAGAATGGGAGAAAGTTAGTGGGAGAAAAGTGCAATTTGTTGTAGGACAGTGTATATAAAATTGTTTTAAAAAATCTTCACGACACAAATATAAAAAATTGTATTTACATTTCTGCCCCTACTAGAGTGTCTTCCCAATTCTTCTTTTAAATGATGAATGACATTGTGTGTGTGAATGTGTGTAAATTTTTGCAGCTTGTCCGTTCCCTCCCCCAACACATGTCCCGTATGCTCTCCACACGTCTTGAGAGAGAGAGAGAGTGAGAAGAAAAGAGAAAGCACACACACACAACAGCTTATTGTCATAATTTTTATTGGACAAGACTCTCAATAGCCACTCTCTCTGAACGTGCATGAAATTGTGGACATTTTTTTACAACCCTCTGCCAAAAAATGTACGACAATGCGTGGAGCTGTACAGAAGTAGTGGCAGCAGTAGAAAAAGTAGTGTACAGCAGAAAAGTGTAAGAACATGACCGGGGGATGGTGAATGTTTTTATTCTCCTCCTTCTTTCACTCGTTTGTCTTTCCTGGCAAGCCAAAGAGGGAAATTTTGAGAGCGAGAGAGAGAGAGAAAAGGGCTCGTGAGGAGGAGGAAGAGGAGGGTCGAACGTCATAAATTTTAGGAATAATGCGAGTTTGACTGGAAATTTTTGAGGAGTTTGGTTTAATGACTTATGCATCGTCAACTTTTTGAGTTTTTTTAAAGCTTTTTTCCCTCCTCTTATTTTTCCAAAAGAGATTGCAGTATGGGAGAAAAACACAAATTCTCTCTCTCTTTCTTTCTCCTCCTTTGGATCCCATGGGAAGGGTTCCATGCTGGAAGCGTAGCCATGGTCATACCATATCTATGTTTTGTGTGTGTGTGCAGTGCAGTGGTGTGTAGTGCCAGAAAGTCCTCGATTGAGTTATTCGAGAGGAGTAGTGCCAATGCCATCGGCGCTGCCAGAGCCAGAGGAATTTTATAAGGAATAAGGACATTCACGTTTAATGTCGATTGAAGAACTCCCTCCTCCTCTCCCTCTTCTCTCTCTCTCTGTACTTTCCCTTTCATGTCTCAGCTTTACGTGCCCACTGAAATATACTTGGCGTATATGGGATTTTGTCGACACTTGGTCTTCATCTTCGTCCTAACATGTACACCCTTCCTAGAGAGAGTTTTTTTGTTCAAGTGTCCTTTGTGTAGAGAGTGAGAGAGGAGGGAGTGGGAGTATTTATGTGTGTATAAATGTATTTATATGTATGAGAGAAGAGGAGGAAAGAAAAGAGGAGGGTTTTAGGTGTGTAACCTTTTTGTATCGGCAACTTGGGAAACTTTTCCACGGACTTGCTCAAAAACCATTGAAAAGGCGCTTATTACAGTTTAATATGAAACTTGACTTCTCCCTCCTTTGTCATGGCACTTCAAGTTGGGGGAATCTCTTTAAGTCAAAAAGTATTCACCATACATTTCCATACCAATATTCACAGAGTTATGAGCATAAGCGACGCTCACACTCACACATACGCCGCTCCATCCACGACCCCACACACCGAGTGAAAGCTGAGTGAGGGAGAAAGCCGTGAGGGAAAACGTTGCAGTAAGTCAAAAAGGGTGCTTTGACTTGAAGGGATATTGGATTCCTATATTATATTGTTAATGTGTTATATATGGTATTGCTCTCTCTCTCCCTCTCCCTGGATATTCATGACCTCTTTATGCGATGTATATGGGGTGGATGTGTGTGTGTGTGTGTGTAGAGCTTGCATTTTTTCCAGTGAGGCGAGAAGGAGCCAAAAAGCCGGAATAAAGTACAAAAATTGATACGGCTTTACACTCTTCTTCTTCTCTTACCCCTCCTAACAGATAAGTAGTTTAGCGGTTCAGACTCTCTCCCTCTTTCTCTCCCTGATCGTTCAAGTACCGCTGGAAAAAACCACACACACGTACATGCAGATAGTGTACATGTGTATATTTTATAGGGGTGACACACAGAAGCATAAGGACTCTCTCACAGTGTCTTGCAATGTCATCAGAATTTTCTCCACTTTCCCCACTCACTCTCTCCCTCTCCTTTCTTTCCATACGGAATTTAATTCCGGGTGCGTAGTACTTTTAAATAAAACCTGACAGCACCCAGCCCCAACACGAATTACGAAAATCTAAATCCACGAAATTTTATTCTGGATGTAAAAATACTAGAGTCTCAACATTTTGGTTGGAATTTGAATATTTTTTCCTTACCATATTTCTCACACACTCACATATTCCAGTACAGTACAGACATGAAATGCAATATACAAACACGAGTGTGTGGGAGTGTGTACACCAAGGCAAGTTTAATAGGACGTATCTCTTTTGGCGTAAACAGGGTTTGAAATGAAATGACTTGATTTAATTCATATTTTTTTCAATTTTGAACATTTCTCCTTCCATCTATTTTATCCAATATGTGGGTAAAAGTGTAGTGAAGATTTATATAGCTGTTGTTATATACAAAATTTGGGAGTTATGGATTCAACCTTCTTTCCCCTCTCTCTCTATCCTCCTTTTCCAAAAAAAAAGTTTACGTCTGTCATGCAGACAAAATGAGATACTGGATGATAGAATGGGGAAAGCACTCGACTATCCCAAGCTCATCTCATCTGGTTTACGTTTAGGTGAACCTTAATTGAATTTACGAGAAGATTTTTTTTAGAAATGTTGACGTAGGCTGGAAGATGGGAGGGAGGAGGAAAAGATAAAATTATTTACACAAGAAAATTGTTTTGAGCTCTTCTCCATCGTTGGTTCAGCCCATCCAAAGATGCGGCAATACACACAGAGAGAAGAATTCCACATGCTATAGAGAGAGAGAGGGAGATTTGCAATTCTAGGTTGAACGTCATGGGAGACAGAGGCCTTTCCCCCACAAGGAAAACGAGCAAGTGGACATCATCAAAGTCGTGGTGGGTGATATTGTGCGGTGGATCTGTGCATAGCCAAAGTACGAAGATCTGTTTGAACTGGATACCCCTTCTGGGTATCCAGAAACAGCTTCGTACATAGAGAGAATGTGTGTGTGATGTACGTTTTTAAATAATCCATTGATAGTATTTCCCCCCTCCGTCCCTCCGTCCCCCCCCCCCTCTCTCTCTCAATATGGCTAGTCGATATGGGAATGGGGTAGTGGATGTGAAGCACTCTGAAATGGGAAAATGTTGGGTTGGTTTTGTGCAGAGAGAGATAGAGATAGAATACTGTAGGGATTTCTTTTTTCAAGCAAGTCCTTTTTTTATTTATGCGTCGTGTTTAGTTCCAATTCATGGAGGACGAGAAGAGGAGAAGGGGAAGGAGAGAAGAAAGTGTACTCTCGTTTTTTTTCTCCCTACTTTCTCCTTCTGTGTATGTGGCGGCTGTGGGGAGACTCCATGTAGTGCCAAAATGATAATACGATGCAGGCTCTAAGTAAAATTTTCCAACCAATCGATATTTTATTCGTTGGCAACATTCAAAAAAAGAAGGACGGACGAGGACCAGGATTCTCTCTCTCTCTCTCTTTTCTCTTCCTCTTTTGGAGGAGAAGAGCTATGGAGACTTTTTCTTGTGCTGTCATCTTACCCACCCTTAATGATGATCGTTTTTTCGCTTCTCCCTTCTTTAGCTGCATTTTGAAGTTGTGAATATTTTCCACTCATGTCTGTAAGTTTAAAATGAAGGGAGTGAAAGAGGACTTTCTTTTTTGTAGGCCAAGGGATCAAGAGGATAGTTTAAACAATTTGGAAATTAAATTTCAGTATTTAAAAAAATTAGAAAAGAGACGCTCGTTGGATGATGAGTCGGCATGTTAATTTTGAACATTTGAAATAGTTGATCAATTACTTGATTAGATTCACAGACAGTGCATTAGGTCATTACATACTGAGTAGTAGAGGGGTTGATAATTGTCGATTAGGGGGGAGGGAATCGTGGGGGGATTGGGTGGGAAGGTATTTAATCGGTAGTACCATGGAAGAGGGAAGGATAATGGGATGGGATGGGAAAGAAATTTTGTATAATTTAATTGTGTTGATAGTTGGAGAGAAGTGGAGAAAGACACACACTGGGGATGATGAGATGAAATTTCTCTCTCTTTCTCTTGTATGGTTTGTTGTTTTGTTGTGTTGAGTCCCCCGCTGCCTGGGAGAGCGACGTTGGAAGATAAAGGTCGCTGAGGGCATGGGAAGGGGGGACTCATAAAATTATGCTTAATCGTCGTCATTCCAGGCATAGAAATGACCTTTGTAATGACTTGAAATTTACGAGTTTTTCTTAATAACGCGCCATGCGCTTAATGCTCAACTGTTTATGGATCAATGATGCTTAACTCTCACAACTGCCGACCATTAGCTCATACTCTGTGTTGTGTATTATGGCGTGTGTTTGTGTGTGTGTGTCTACAATAGTCTTCACTGTGTGTGTGTATGCACAAAATTCATGTTTACCTCTTTCTCTGTCCCGGCATCCAATTTTCTGCTAAGCCATTTTCAAATTATATTTAACGATCATACTTTTACATTTAATGATACAATAAAAAAACTCAAAAAGTCTCTCTTTCATCAAAAACTCTTTTCCCTCTTTCCCTTTCTCTCACTCTCACTCAGCTTTTGTGTGTGGGTGGCTGGATTCTACATAATATTATTATATGATATACCTTTCCATAAATCATCCAAACAATTTAATCGGAGGGCAATCATAGAATTACTAATTTTCCCTTATCCCTCCTTTACTACGAGCAACAAACAGCTAAAACTTTATTGCCACCAGCGAGTTTCAAAAAAGAGGAGGAAAGGAGAGGAGGAGGAGGAAGAAGAGAAGGAAAAAGGGAGAAAGTGAAAAGAGAAAGTTTTCCCATTCATTTATTTACCACCCACAACTTTGTTGTTCAGCCGGCAGCCCCATATCAACTCCCAGTAAGTCAACCGCACACTTCGTACAAAGAAAGAGAAAGTACAATCGTTTTCTAGGAATTTGATTTCTCCTTTCGTTTTGACACCGTCAAAGTCATAGATTCCATTCCTCTGTACACTCTTCTAATTACCTGTTGCTAACTACTATACTCGGAAAGGAAAACGTGTTGTTGACGTGTAAATGAATTTCTTGGAGGATCTAAAGCGGTACGTTTCAAAATCTTTCGGATCTTGATTCAAAAATAATTTCTCAAGAAATAGAAATTGTGGTTCTAAATAATTTGTCATTTAAAACATTTTCTTTTGTTTATATTTGGTATATCAAAATATTAAAATGGCCTACAGCTGCATTAAATGAAACAGATCCATTGAGACGGTTAGAATTGAGACAATAAAAAAATATGGACAAGGAATTTGTCTTGTTTTATTGTGTCACCGGAAGGTTTGATGGTAACATCAAATTTACTCGATAAAATTTTTTGGTGGAGAAAACCCATAATCTGTTTTGTTCCTCTGTGTAGTTTGTGTGTGTGTGTGTTTGTCTCAGCGGTTGTCTTGTGTATTGGGAGGCTGGATAAAAGTGAGTCGACTGACAAGTATAAAACAATAAGGAATCACTTAAAGAGACTTATGATAGATTTTGTAACCTCAATTGATGACAGTGACAGCTTTAATAGTTCCCCCAGTTCTCCGTCTCTCTCCACACACACTCACACTATCTACTATTTACTATCCATGATACAATCCCTATATCAAGAGGATCGACTAGTGAAGAGCGAGATATCACATTCGACGTTCTCTTATACTACAGTAGTACATGGGATGTGAGAATGTGTGTGTGTGCCAACCTCACCACACACACATCCTAGCCAAGGAATTGAGTACAAGTCATGAATCAGCCTGGCAAGGACTGTGTTCCACTTAAATGTATCGCTAAAATATTCTCTCTCCTCTCTCTCTCTTCTACACACACACATACACAGCGTTCAGCGTATCGAACCAACAAGCCCTCATTTCTATTGAAACCCCCACGCCCCCTCTCCCCACTGCAGTTAAGAGAGAGAGAGAAAGGAAATATAGAAGGGAAGGGCCTTCACCTTTTCCATGTTTGACCATTTGTATAATATAATTTCGTACAGTATAATTCGTTGGGTACCGCAGTCAGCCAACTCGAGAGCAATGCAATACACAGGCAGAGTATAACGTGCAGAAATGGGGAAAATGGTATTGGATTGAGGAAAATGTAGGTTGTTTCTATATGTGTGTAAAAATTAATATGATTTATCCACACCCGATTCCTCCCTCTCTCTCTCTCTCTTCCCCCTTTGACTTGAATGGGGAAATATACACTCATTCTTATTTTCCATTCCACGACCACACACACACACTGTGGTAATACATGTGTAGTACATACGGGTAGAATATATAATGGTGGAGGACCGGAGAAAATTAAAGTAAAATAAGGTTTTTCCATCATATGTTTTTGTTTTTTCCGCTTACCTTCTCATCCACTTTCTTTTCTTTACTACTTTCTCCCGTATGTTTGTGAAAGGGAAAAAGAGAAAGAGGAGAGAGAAATTACAAAATGTTCTTTACTACTCGAAACTACGGCCACTTAAATGAGAGCATTAGCTAACGTAGTCCAAGTTACTCTGTACATCTCTTCTCCCGCTTTCACTCGATCTGGAGGATTCGGAGGGTACGGAAGATATTCTAACATGCTTAGAAAGTGTGTGAGCGTCACTGAGTTTTTCTCTTCTCCTGTCTTTTTTCCTCTTTCTCTCTCTCTCTTTTGCTAAGGTAAGAGTTTAAGTAGAAGAGTAAACATTTGATGGTATGAGAAATGGAATGAGGGAAAGCATGGAAGGAGAGAGAGAGAGAAAGAGAAAATCAATGGTTGACGTGAAAAGATTTGAAGAGTAAAAACAAACTTTTCCTTTCCCTCAAGTAGAATTTAAAAGCATTAGTGACTTTGAGAATAATAATTATTCTAGGAGAAAGAGGGTAAAAAGGAATGGGGAAAGCTTTCCCTTTCCTTCCAGAGTTGGTAGAAAATGTGAGGAAAATAGGGCTACAAAAACTAAAAACTCTGTAAAGTTGGTTGACTCTGTGTGGCTGTCTGTATGTTTGTGTGTATATTCATGTATGAAGGGGAAGAGAACAAGATACCACTTGCACTTTGACTTCCTCACTACTTTAATTCTACCATTCGTTCGCATATCTGTCAACTCCAGTGGAATTCTGGTTGTCATATGTCATGGCCATGTATTCACGAAGAGTGGACGAGTAAATATCTCTCCATTTTCTTTTTTCAACTCCCTTCATACAAAGTCATGATGAACGTGCCTTCCTTTTTAAATAGCCTCGACCTCTTTAACTGTAAACGCGAGAGAGTGAGTGTGTGTGTGTGTTTATAAAAGGACTGGAAGCAATGTCAGTTGTGTAATACACTTTCCGTTGATTTCCCGCTATTCCCTCCCCAACTCTCTTTTTCCCTCGCTCTCTTCCAAAAAAGTTAAAATCCCAAAGGTACTTACAAGGCATGTCAAAAGCTGATGAGAGTAGGGAGATTTAGAAGATTTCTGATCCTCCTGGCACACCAACAGCCACCAGCCACATGTTGGGAAACCCTCGATGACCCTGAATCCGCTTTAGAGTCGACATTTATATACTCCCACTCTGGGTCCCACAGTCCCCCCTATACAAAGATCAGCAGGAGGAGGAGGGAGTGAGGGGGATGTTCTAATATCTCACTAAAATGATGGCTTGGAAATTTTTATCATTTCATTTATCCATATAATTAAAGCTGAGCTCATTCTTAATCAAGACTATTATTTGTCCAGTTACAATTTCTGGTGTGAAAGGGAGAGAAAGTGAATTTTATAAATTGATTCTCAAAATTTCATTGAATCGAAATGTCACTTCAGAAGCAACACATTTTTATGTTTGAGTACAACAAATTGACAATTCAGCAGCTCCACGTCAAGTACATGGTATTCATTGCCATTGTGGATATTCTAGGGATTAAAATGTAATTGTGTGACGATAAACAATATTGTGAATAGTAATGTGAATGATGATGGTAAATATAGTTTTTGTCTGTCATATTTTTTTGAATTGGGATGGAATGCTCTACATACAAAAATAGAATATTGAACGTGACTGAATTCCGTGTAATATTAATTTAAGTCGAGGCTCGTCGAGAGAACAGAGAATGAAAATGCAATGTACGTTTAAAATAGCGTCTCTTTCCCTCTCTCTCTTTCTCTGTCTCGCTTGACTATGGAGTTTTTTTTCATTGGGAGAAAAGAGAATGATGGAAGAGTGTTTTTTGGGGAATGGGAGAGGAAATATGAAAAAAGAAGGGAAGAGAGAAGAAGAGGAGAGGAGAGGAGAGGGAAAAAGCAAAAAATGAAAGAAAGAGAGTCTCTAGTGCCTTGTCACTGTTCACTCCTTTACCCTGGCCTGGGTAAAAATGGCAAAGGTTATTTCATCCGTCTTGCATTTAATCTCTCCATCTCCTCT
>WJFB01000862.1:0-44734 GCA_009870185.1 Pygmarrhopalites habei | reverse complement strand
TCTTTACATCAATGAGCAATGTTTAAGAGGTGGATGGTACACCATGTTTTCTAAGGTGACCTGAGGTGACCTGGATAATATGTTGGGCCACGCTCCATGTTTGTGACCCTTATTGTTACTTAAATCCCTTGTAGTTAGTAATAACTGGACATTTTCAAAATTTCGGCATAAAATATACAGGCATGAAATATATGGGCATGAAACATATAGGCATGAAGTACATAGGCACGAAATACATAGGCATGAAACACACGGGCATGAAATACACGGGCATGAAAGACAAGGGCATGAAGGACCAAGGATCCCACAGGGTATAATCGAACCTAAAATTCAAATGTACTACTATCCCATGTTGTTCAGGATGAACATTTTCAAATTTTTAACTTGTATAATCAGTACATTGTGCAAAAGTAGAGTTCGAGAGAAAAAGACAAGTCGCATAGACACACTGGTGAGTAAAATGGAGTTAGAATTCCGAACAATTCTTCCACGTATTACCAAATGAATGAGTTTTACAATGTGACACTCTCACCTCATCTCGGTCTCCTTGGCAGCCTCGGATATAATAAAGGAAGTTGTGGCTTGATTGTTAGGGATTATATGGCAGTCATCAGAGTCTGGAGACACGTCCTCTGCGTCAACTTCTGCATCCAAATCTCCATCGTCTTTGTCCAGGTCATCACCATCCTCCTGGAAATTGGCCAATAACAAAACTGCAATTATTTTTCTGTCTAATCCAAAGAAATGCTTCGTTTTTCATTTACAAACTTCCGGTATATATTTAACTGTACAGTTATAAACTTTAATTACGAATTACCAAAATTATTATTTCTTCAATGGTCAATCAACAAAGAAATTGAGATTGATTTTTGCATTGGCTTTTTTCTGTTTTGTTATTCATTCAATTACATGCCCAAAGTCAATATTACTGTCTATGAATACTCTGCCTCCTATTTTTAGACAGTTTTGACGTACTCAAATTTTTATTACTATACATTTACCATGCGTCTGCTCATGACGTTCTCACACTCCTTCCAATTACGTAACTCACTTAGTTATGAACCACGCAATAATTCCGTCACCCAAAATGTATTTTTATTCTCCGGAAAAAATACCTTTTTTAAAATTGGGAACAAAAACAAAAAATTTTTCTTCGTAGAAAATAGCCCAAATTCTGGGAACAACAGCCTCCAGCTTATTAAAACAAAGGAGGAGAGAGGGTGAAAGTAAAAGGGAACTGGCTAGGGAGCTTCCTGATGAAGTACAAATTTCAAGAAGATGAATGTCATGTTCCAGGAGAGGAGGACGTCATGAAACTGAAAGTGGAACTGGAAGTGGCGTCATTGCGAAGGAAGAGAGAGAGAGAGAGAGGATCTTTGATGCTAATTCAATAACAAGTCATAATGGAATTGCCGATTTCCTCCTCTCTTTCTCTGTTCATTATGCACCCCTCTGAAATCTTGCTTTATCTTCAACTCCTGTACACACGTATATACCTACACCCGTTGTACGTGCGCAAGAATCAAGAGGAACTATAGACTCTATCCATGTACAAATGGGAGCTAACAAGCCAAGTCTATTATTAAATACATTAATAAATTTGGCTTCTCCCCTCCTCCTCCTCAGTGGCCGCCTCCACCTTCTCTTCTTCCCAATACTCCTCACTCTAAATAGTTTAGTTGATGCAGTACAAATTCTTTGTCTATTTACCATCCAAACACATTACTACAGTAG
The DNA here is from genome assembly GCA_009870185.1 of Pygmarrhopalites habei. Lineage (NCBI taxonomy): Eukaryota > Metazoa > Arthropoda > Collembola > Symphypleona > Arrhopalitidae > Pygmarrhopalites > Pygmarrhopalites habei. The sequence goes on along the minus strand of WJFB01000862.1, from coordinate 43,000 downwards.
CCCACTCCATTTGTGAGCTTTCTCCGCGCCCAATTTCTCCTCACAGGAACTACCAATTTTACACGGTATTTTACATTACACAAACCATTCCTCCCTTTACACAATACACAGTCATTTGTATTTAAGACAAAAGCTGAGAGTAGCCATTTGTGCAAAATTTCACTATTTCAATTTAAACAGTCATCCCTTCCTCCTCCGCATCCTTCTCGTTGGTCTTCTTAACTTCACTTTCACCCTATCTTGTCCTTCCAGTTGCTCTCCATCCCTTCATCCTTGTCTCTCTACGTCCCTCGGAACTTTTTGTCACCCATCAGAGGACAACAACCAAAAGACCTTCAACTCTCTCTCCTTTTCTTTGTCTCCATACAGATAATCTTTAACTATATATCCTCCCTTCACACACACACAAACGTGTAGGAGAAGGATGACTGAAAAACGAATAAATTTATAGTTAATTCTGAAGGAGATGTACGTGCTAAATGGAATTTTCTCCATATATAAATATATAGGAAGAGAGAGAGACTTCAATTACATTATCCACAGCTACTCTCAATTCAACCACCGACTAATCAACACACAGCATTGGACTACCATTCTATACCACAGACACACAATCTCCCCCCTCTTTTCTTTGTACAGAGGAAGAGTCTATTGTCTGCCTCCTTGCACACTTCTTTCAGGACTCTGAGGACGTGAATATTATTTTGGATATACATTCTCTTCTCCGAACACACACACATACACACACAACTATTGTGATTTTGTCTGCGTCTGAGAGAAAGAGAGAGAGAGGGAGAAAGTGCATGGACGTGGCGGGTACAAAGTGAAAATTGTATCTCTCTCCACCCATTCAGCCACGTCGATTTGAATAAATATACAGCCAGCCAGGCTCCATCCAAGGTAAATAGACCGAGCCAAAGGGACAAGAGAGAAAGGGAGAGGGAGAGAGACAAAGGAGGCTGAGACTTGTCTTGAAAGCTTGTGCAAATAACATTCACAATTTCAAAGGCCATTTCACTTGTTTCAAAAGTTACTTTTCTTCTCGTAAAATCATATGGATTAGAGGGACGGGGTGAAGGCTACCAAGGAGAGAGGAGAGGATAATGTAAAAGTGTTTCCTCCTCCCACTCCCTCCTCCTCCACTCTTTAAATTCACTGACTGTCATTAAGATTTAATATACATACACACACGCATCCTCTCTCACATTTGTCCTGAGTCTCCTAAATTAGGACACAAAGCAGAGTGAATGTTATTTTTCGAGACAATGTTGAATATCCTTAATTCTAATTCAATTCTGCACCCAATGACATTCTATTCAACTTTATTTTCTCTACACACTCAAGTCAGAAAATGTCTACTAGGAAATTTGTGATTGGACTTTAAACAGTGCATTCTAAATTGATGACAGTGAATATGAAACATATTTTACATGAAATAAAAGGATTGAAGCATCTGCTGCATTTACATAAATTGTGAAAAGTCGTAGTGAAAGTATTTTAAAAAACAAAAAATTGAGGTGAATGTAAAAAGGAAATATTTTAAAATGATTCAAATGTATTCGCACACATCCATACTTTTCCCCTCAACTCAGCTTGGAGTAGATGGGATCGAGAGGAAAAAGGATGGTATGGGTCAATACATTGACCCACATGTGTTTTCATGTATAACTTAGCATGTGGAATGTAGTCACGGGAGGAGAGGGAAAGCGGATGAATTTATCTCACTGAATGACTAAAGAGGGAGGAGAAGGACAAGGATGGTTGGTGAGGACATGGGGACATGTCAAAAGGCATGAAGAGAGAGAGAGAGACAATGGAGCTCTCTCCCTCTCACTCTGGACAAATTGTCGTTCATGCGAAAGTGACACGGAAATTCCATTGTGCTCTCAGCTCTCACATGGCCTCTGTATCTCAACACACACACACCCACACCCACCCATCCAAAGAGTGAGAGAGAGGTTGTATGTGTCGAATTACATACCTAGGCATAGTAGAGCAAAGTTTTCCCCACTCTTTCTCCACTTTCTCCCTTCTTTTCGTATAGTAAAAAAGAACCATAATTGTATCACTCCACTCACTCCCTTTTCTCCTGTCCTTTTCTCTCTCTCTCTCGAGCTTTGTATTTATCTGATTATTTCCTGCTCGATTTCTATAGTCAACTTGCATCATCGGCCATGTCAATGCTCCTTTCCCCTAGTTTTTCACCAAGCACATTTCTCCCTACCTTCACTCTCTCACTTTCTGTCCCAGGCCAAACATCAGGGACTTTATAAAATTTCCTTCACACACACAGTCATTTACCATCTATCCGAGGACTAAGGAAAGTCGGTCAGACAAAAAAGGTCACAAAAAATCACTTTGAGGTAAGTAGACTGTAACCTACATTATCCATACTCATTTTTCCACACCCCCCACACACACATCACCATCCTCGGCGTCCAGGCATGAGTGTATCAAAGGTCACTCTTCTATTTGTCCAGCGTCCCCATCAGCCAAAGTGAGAGAGAGTGAAAGTGTGTGTGTGAGAAAAAACTTTCAAATTTTTTATCTCTCTCAAACTTTCTCCTTCCGGAAAGTTTGACAGTGAAAGTGAGAGTGACAAAATGCTCTCATATAAAATGAAATATATATTTTTTCGGAAGCGATAAATGAACTGACGATATTTTTCGAGGAAGAAGAATGGATGTAAAAAATGTTTTTATCGTCCTTACTTGACTTCCACTCCCCGTGTTGGTGAGCTTTTCATCGTTCTCATCAATATTATTGGATTTTGGAATGGGAAGGGTGGAGGAACCTCCTCCAGTGTCCGCTAATCTCTTGGTTTGAGCCAAATTCTCAATCACAGTTCCTCCCTTCACACTTCCGGCTGCTTTCCGCCCTCCCCCGCCATCCCCAACCGCCTTCTTTGCTCTCCCGCGTATCACCTATAAAAATAGAGAAAAAACAAATTAAATCACCCTGAATTAAAGCACAATTCCACAATTAAATCATCCTTCCTATTTGTGAGTATTTAATTTCAATTTGAGTGGGTGTGAGTGTCCTTAATTGAACAACTGCAGAGACATGAAAAGAGCAATGAAAAAGCTCCTCAAGGGAAAGTTTAATTATTTTCCAAATAGACTAATTAAGTCTCAACCTTGTTTGTGTGTGTGGGTTCTTGTGTACTCAAACTGCGTGTGTGTTTATACCCGTAGTGAAAGCACGTGTATGTGGAGAGAAAGTGAAAGCGAGAACAAGTACTTAATTTAGCGGATATATACTAATAGGAGTATGGGTGGTTGGGCAAGTCGTTCATTATACGGTAATTAGTGGTTTATGTGTATGTACGAGCGTGTGTGTGTGGTGTGTAAGGGCTGGTGCATTCAATTGAGGACATGTAAATAACAGTTTATCCCACCCGCTCTCAAATGTGCAAATAAAAACAAACAAAAATATTCTCTGCTACTTTCTCCACGGAAAAGGAACCGTCATTCTCACTCTCACTCTCGTCCTTATCGTCCTCGTCAACTGTCAAGAACAAAAGTATCAGGGACAGCAGAGAGAGAGAGAGAGTGTGTGTGATTGTCCCGAGAAACATTTTCATGACAAATGATTGAGGAAAAATTGTAGTTAATCTTTTTTTCCCCAACAGCAAATGTTTTCATATTGACACTAGTCACTTTCCAGTTGTCTCAAAGAACTGACAGCCATTTCATGAGAATGTCCTAGGATACGCCTTGACAAGATGATGGAAGATTAGAATAGCATAAAGAAGAGCAGCAGGGGTTAAAAAGAAAAAGAAATACATTTTTTGTGTTGGGTGCGTACGGGTGGATAGAGAGAAAGAAAAAAAGTTATTCATCAATCCAAAAGTATTATTTCTTTCATTTTTAAATTGGCTAACGTTAACATGGATGGATAACAAATATTTTATTTCTCAGCTTTCAAAGCACAATCCGTGCTCACTCATCATCAGGCATATAATATATATCATTTCTCCTCCTCCTCCTCTCTTCTCTTTGATGGATTTAATATGTATCAAGACTATTACATTATTCCCAGACTGGGAGATTTCCAGGTCAAAGGGTGAGGAAAAAGTTTTTATTTGTCGGGATATTCCTAGAAAACTTTTTTTTCTTCTCCACATACACAAACACACAAACAAAACTGGGGGGACAGGGGATGGACATGGAGAAAAGGAGAGTGGACGAGGAGTTGTCCTCCTATGTGCCCATGTGTGTGTGACGTCAATGGTCAATGTGAATCCATTTCCTGTTCAAACAGGCACATCCATGACTGTCCAAAACAATAATAGAAGAATGTATAGACATTTCACTGTGGAAGGGAAAAGGGGGATGCCAAAGGTTATTCTTATTGAGAATTCAAGTATATAATGTATAACACACACAGACACACGCATATGGATGCCACATGTCTAGGATGATAGAAGGAAGAAAAGGTTAGGGAGGAAGAAGGAGAGGACTTTTTCTCCCTATCTCTTTTTGACCAGTTTTCATTGGACTTTTGGTGTGTGTGACAGTAAAATGATAAAACTCATGGGAGTCCGAGTGGTCAAAGTTACATGGACATGGAGAAAAAAAACTTGTCCCTACTCTCTCCTACTTTCTCCTCTCGGACTGATGTTTACTGGAGGAAAACCGAGGAATGAACCACGAGACTATCATCAGTCTATCAGGTAGCGAGAGGGAGAGAGAGGGAAAAAACGGAGGAGTCATGTGATCCTTTATTATCGGAAGGGATGTGTATAATGTCCTTCACTCCTCCTGTAGTCTCCCCATTCAGACCCAGGGACTCATGAATGATGATGACGATGATGATGATGTGAGCCCAATTCCAATTTTGATTTCCCTCGACTTCATCTCTTCTGAAATTTGTCGGGTGTGAGTTCTGAGTGAGTGTGTGAGTGTGAGCGGGAGTGATATATAGGCATGGATGAGTATCATCAAAAACAAGATGTTCCCCACATTTTGTTCCTCATTTTTTCCTCTCATCTAAGATGTACCATAGTCAGTCGGATAAACGTCCAGGAACTTTTACTCCGTCTCCACACAAAATTTTGATATGTGAAAACTGTTTTTCTTTCACAATCTACTATTTTGTTTGAAACTTTATTTTTTATATGACCGCCTAATTATGAAGTTAAATCGTGAATTGCAAAAACGGAAATCGAATTTTGTCATTATATTTAAGATGTTGTGAATGACCCGGGTTTTAATACGAGAAAAACGGTTGTCCTACCCTCCACACACTCATCCACACATTTCCTCTATTATCCACTCCACTGGCTGACATATTAGTAAACTGGACATTGGAAATGATAAAGAGAGAGAAAGACAGAGCCATCAGCACGTGTTAATGCATTCTCTCAGCATTGATCTTGCATCTTTATCATCTTACCAAACTCAAATTGAATACACGCCATCCACCCAGGGAGGAAAATAGAAAAAGGCAAAAAAACATAAAGAGAGTGTGTGTGTAGGTGGATGGGGGCCGGCAGTGTGCCAAAAACAAGGAGGGAAAAACATATAAAAAACAATGCTCCATATTTTCCGTTATATTCACTTCACACAAATTACAGAGGACACTCCGAGAATCCTAATTTCTTTCCCAATCAGTCCCATTTCCATTTTCTCTTCATTCAAACTCACTGACTCTCGGTTAATACAAATACATTGGAGAAAGCATAATTTTACTCTGGTTGAAAATTTTGTGTACTTTCTCTTCCCTTCCTCCTCCTCCTTTCTCTTCTTTCTTCATTTCTCTTCACAATTTTTTCAACTCTTTTCCCCGCACTCTTATCAACATTCCACCAGAGAGTTGATGCTCCTAGGACCGGGCATCCCCTATCCAACCACTCAATTAGCTTGGTTTATAGGCTCTCTCCCGACATCCGACTCCGATGGAATTGACTGTAATATTCTCTCACTCTCTCTATGGATTCTGTCTAGGACGAATGAGTCTGAATGAAGGGAATCAAGTGAAGCATGTTGCTTATGTTTGGTTTGGAAACTTCTCTCCTCCACAAAGTAAAGATTAGAACGATAAAAACTGTATGATTATTATGACGATCATTCAGAGAGAGAGAGAGAGAAAGGGAGGGGAGAAAACGGGAGGAGAAAGTGTGGAGCTGTGGGAAGTTCAACTAACGAATCTTCCCCTTGACATTACTTACTCATGGTAAACATTTATTACCGCCATTTCACTTTGACTGATGAACCCACCAAAAAATTCCTCTTATGGTTTTTTTGGCCAGGCCCCCCTCACTCTACTCAACCCCTACTTTCTCCCTCTTTCCCTTGTGTTTCCTTCCATGTGGGAGTGCATGTGTGGAAGGAAGGAGGCTGTGGAGAGTTTTTCCTCCTTTCCCCACATGTCCCACTTGTTTTTTTTACCTCCCTTGTTGTTCGGGAGTTGATAAAAAAATGGGAGAGGAGAAAGAACCGTCATTAAGATGGATCCGCCGAGACAGACATGAGTCGTGGGGCGTCTCCGACAATCGTATTCACTCAGTGGGAAATCAAAGCTGGACGGAAGGGAGGAAAAAAGATGAAGGAGAAAAGCAAGGACCAGGACGAGGAGAAAAACTCTTTTAGTCCATGGAGAGAGAGGGAAAAAAGTTGTTTTTTTATTTCCTCTTACCTAATTCCCGCACTCTCTTGGGGTTTTTCTATTAAAAAAATCTAGTGGCCCACAAAATTAAGTGGTTGAGAGTGAGTGCGTCTGATCTGAGACCGTTGTTTAATCGTAGGATAATAATAACTGAAATAAATAGGGTTACTCTGGTTGAGTATCTTTTATTGACCCCACCCTTCCTACTTCAACTTTTTATGTACTACATTTATGTGTGTATAGTCCAGTGGAATACAAATACAAGAATTCTTTTCATACTCAGTCATTGGCCCAAAAAAGATTCGATGAAAAGTGATGACTCAAAAGGACTTCCCAGTAAAACCAATGCTGCTATTTTAAGTATGAATTTGAGATCTCTCTTTTTTGAGAACTCGTTTTCTTTTGCATTTTTGATGCTTTTCTCAGATTTTGATTAAAATTGGAACCCCTCAGTTTTATTCTGACGCTAGTGATACAGGAATAATGCAATTCCTCAGAATCATCATATTTTTTAAAAATGAACTAGAGCTAAATATGTATTTTTAAGCTCTTTAACTGAGACTGACAAGTCTCAGTTAGAGGAGGAAACTTTGTAAATGATTTTCCCAGAATTTTTCCCGAATTTCCATGAAAACGTCCTAATCAATTTGTGAAAAGAAAGCAGCGGGATGAAATGCCCTTTTCACACAATATCCCTCATAGTTCCCCAAGTCAGACTCAACGTGTCACCCTTTTCCCTTAAGTAATTTCTGTCAGGGTCGACATTTTCAAAAAATAAAATAAGAATATCTAAAAAAAAATAAACTGGGATTGGTGTACATAAGTAAAATAAATATCAGTTTTACTTAGTTAGCCTCAATAATTTTGATTTCTCACTCTCCAACCCTGACCTTCATCTCTGCCTCCTCCGGATTCTCGGGAGAGAATAAATTCTGAATAAATCAAATTATATCAGCTTTCTCTCCCATCTACTATGACGTAAGAACCACTCGTGAAGAGAAAAAAAGAAGTGAATTTGACAGACAGAACACACAATGAAATTTAACGACACTTGTGAGGATCAGCGAAAGAGAGAGATGGAGAAAGAAGTTAAAAGCAACTATTTTTTATTGGGTAATTCTTTCAAGTGTCTCTCCTCTCACTCACTCCCCATCCTAACATGATCCGTCCTTCATCTTTCTCTCTTGCTCTATCTCAGTCCACATAATCAAGATTGGAATGTTTCACTGCGAGTCTCTGTCTGGAGTGAACAAAAGGAGGCTGTAAAAAAGATACGGACACACACACAAACCCAGTCCTGTCCTGAAGGTCCATCGAGTGTCATGAATGAGGAATTCAGAGCGTAAATCCAAAATTCTGAACATTTCTCCCCTACTCTCTTCCTCTCTTCTCTACATCCTACAATCTGCAATCCAGAGTGACAACAACAACATCTACAAAAGGCCAAGTATTCATACCTTCCTCTTTCCCCCTCACTCTCTATTGTCACACACACAGAAGCAAAGAGAAGCATTGCATTGGATGGTCTATTGAAAATCACCCGATACGAGTACATGAAAAATAATCTTCTCATTCGTTTCCTCCTCCTCCCTCCTCTCCTCCGTTCTTCCTCTTCCAGACAGGACAACCTCGACCCAGGGAAAAAAGTCCGGGTAGAGATAGAGAGAGAAAGGGAGAAAGAGAGTGAGTGTGCTTCCCAATAAAAATAAGATGGAGAAAACAGGAGGGAAGGACACAAAAAAAAGATGATGGAAAGAAGAATGAGGATTCAAAGAGGAAAAAAAGCTCCATCCATCTATACATGTTTTGTGTGTATGTACATTACACACACACACACACACACACACACAAGGTATGTGACTCATGGTTTTCCAGAACGTCGTCAGCATCTTATGGATTGCTGTTTGTCCTCTGGGCTTCTTTTTTTTATATATTTTCCGTACTTTTAATCCACCTTTTGTCTCGAGAGTGCCTTCCCCTGTCCTCACAGCAATTCCATCTTCATCATCATCTTCACCAGCTTGTGCCTCTCTTCTCTCCCTCCCTTACTTTTCACTGTGTGTGTGTGTGGGCACAACATAATTCTTTTCTCCCCGACACACAAAAAATATATCAAACTACAATCCACTTGTACAGCCAACTGGACAACACTTTCCTCCTTGTCCCCCCACCCACTCCATTGTTCGAAGAAGGGAATTTTTATTTGTTTTCGAGGAAAAAATTATGGGAGGAAAAAAAATTCTAGATTTTCTAGATTTTTTATAATCCTGACCCTTTACCCTTTACCAAACATTGGAGGAGGAAAAAATCTCCCTTTGTAACTCACACACACACACACACACACTCCAACTCTACTGACAAGATTTGATCCTCCCATAAAATTACATTAGAGAAATATGTAACTGAGAATATTATTTTTTAATCGCATTAACTGTCGACTCAACTCCACACACACACGCACTCCAGACACACAGTCACTGTCCTTGTTTTCCTTCCCCCTTTCTTTAAATCTTTCTTTGTGACAAACGTCACCTTTATCAAAAGACCCCTTTCACTCTGTGGCTCTCAGTTCTGAGCACACTCGACCCTTTTTATGAGTCTAATGAATTAAATTAGTCGGCTCATGAACACGCACACACAAACACACACACTCGTATGTGGAAAGCGGATTAATTTGGAGTAAGTCAAACCATTGACTGTAAACACATACATGGTCGGGTGGTTAATTAAAAGGAGAAAGTACGGAAAAATATTTTTTATGGCTATTTATGGTTGTTGTGTGTCAGTACATTTAAATGTGTCCACCCTACTTACGTGTATTTTCATCCTAATTCCCAAGGACAACATTATGGAGGGATATTAGTAGAGAATGAGTAATTTATTAAAAAGAGAAAGAGGGGACTCACTTTGAAGATGCGGTAGTACAAGAAGACGAGGATGGAGCAAGGGATGTAGAAGGAGCAGAGGGAAGAGACGAGAACAAAATATTTGTTGTGGAAGGAACAGTCTGTCTCATCCCGTCCTTCCCCTGGATTGTTCAACCCGAGGACAATGGGTGAGCCCACGAGTGTCGAAAACACCCATACTATCACTATCGTCAACCAAACCCTCGTCGTACTCTTCGGTTTCGCGTACTTTATTGGCCTCGTCACTGCGATAAATCTACAATAAAAAGAACAGAATAAAAAGTTAATTAGTTCAATCCGATTGACACACACCATGTTCACACACACCCACCCCTTTGTGTACACAAATGAGTGTATAAAGTCATTCCAAATTATACAGTCTCTTTGGGATCATCCCCCATGTCCCAATTTACTAGTAATTAAATTACAACACGTTGTAGGGAAACGTGTGGACGGGGGAAATATCTGGGATGTGACATTGTGACTGTCATCATCATCACAGTCGTAATAAATTGTACGCCATTTAATTCACATTAAGAGAGGGAAAAGGACTGCGCACAAACATCCTCGGGAATAAAACGGGAGGCGATGCAGAATTTTGGAACATTACCATCAACAACACACACCATCATGATAACAGTATAATTCGATTTCATGAACTTTCATGAAGGTCACACACGCAGTGGAACTCCCTCAACATTTTAAGTGTTGAGTATGGAAATCCTCTCGGACCGAGAGTCTCGGTATAAAAATAATTTACGAAATATCTAGAAATAAATTTTGTATTTAATTTTGGATGCGTGTCAGGCCACGTTTTAATTAAGTCGTTTAATATGAAATTATTGTTTATAAAAGACAATAAAACCCTAATTTAAAATGATCTTTGCTGATGTATCCAAATATTTGTGAATAAATCTGCCGTTATCCCATTGCGCTAATAAAGTAATGCAATCTAAAAAATTTTTATGATTCGCCATTCACTTGAAGTTGATTAAGGTAACGAATGGTTCATCATTTCGCATATAAAGCCTGTACCTAATTTCGTTTTGAGTGGCATTTAATGATCTTCTATATTCAAGGGAGTAGCCATAACTTTAGACTTTGAAGAAGAAACAGATCAAGCATTTATTATTATTTGAATGTTGTTGTTCGAAATTGGACACTTTTTATTGTGTATCATAAGGGAATTTCCTTGTCATTTTTGAAATGGAGTTAAGAAAAAGGAGGCCTAGCTGTTGCATACACTAGAGCCTTTGTGTTTGTTGATGCTGTTGCTCTATTTTGCTTCATCTCCTCTCGCGGCTACAAACTCGAGGGGAGTGTAAAATAAATTGGAAAAAAGCAAGGATGGAGGGAAGTCGACATCATTAAATTACCACAGAGAGTCGTTAATCATTACATTTTGTTTTTGTTTGCAATAAAACTAGAATTCCATTCCTTCTCTCTCTCTCCGCTTTCCCCTCTCCTTTTCTCTCTCTCTTTTTGTGCTTGAGGTTTCTTGGAAAATGGAGACAAGCGGGGAAAGAGTATAAGAGTAGCTGGTTACATTTATAGCCAAGAAACCCAGAAATGCTCATTACTTGGCAAGACTAAAGAGATCTCGACAGAGAAAGTAGGAAAAAAAAAGTAGGAAGGCCGTAAGCCATAAAATGCATTCAAACATTCGGAGAAGACAAAGACGGGAAAAAGGAATGGAGAATGTTAACTAGAGTATTTTGTATGTATGCTCTCTCATGTCATTATTATTATTACAGTCCTTCTCCTCATGAGAGTAACATGGAGAGTGGAAGAGAGAGAGGGGAGGAGAAAAGAAAAGAGGGAAAGTGGAGAGCCTTTTAATACACAGAAAGAATAAATTAAATGCTTTCTCCTTCTTTCTCTCTTCACAATTTTAACTCGACTCTCTCTCTAACTGACAATACCCACTCCTCTACTCATTGTGTGAAGGATAGAAAGAGAGAGGGAAAGTGGAAGAGAAAGTGAGGAGTATTCGTAATCATAATAATAATATCCTTCTCGTGATCATTATCTAATTTTTACAACAAACTCTTTTTTCCTTTCTCTATCCCTACAACACTCCTCCTTTCTTTTTACGAACAGTAATGTCTCTTTTATTAAAATAAATTATCCAAAATGACCCAAAACATTTCTTCATCCACACAATGACACAGCTGTGCCCAATTGAATGACACTGTTTAATGTATGTGCAATGGGTAGAAAAACAGAAGAAAATGAGAGTCTAATTGAAATTTCCCACTTAGACTATACAGGACGTGATACAAGGAAAAAAAGACGAACAACACACACACATTTGAGTATAGTCTGCGACAGGAATTAAAATCAGTAATTTATATTGTACTCCCATTGTAGAGACTGTGAAGAAAGTGTGAGAGAAAGAAAGTAGAGAAGTGTGTGGACGGAGTTATGTACATCGTGTGTGAGAAGAAAGGGACTCATAAAAGTTGGTTTGGGTTGAAGTGTTCGTAATAAAATAAAAGACAAAACGGTGGTTTAAAATTCATATTCAAAATTTGAGTTGACATGTTATCAAGACGGTCTAAATAATGATTATGGTATGATCATGCACTTATGTACGAGTCCACACACAAACACTTTCTCCAGTCCATCCACAGCCTATACAGGCATGTATGAAAGAGTATAGGGGAAATGGGAGAAAGGCTCGGAAGTTTATAGGCTGGATCCAAAGCGTCCTTCAGTCTTTTCCTTCCTCACTGACCAAACGCAGTTTTCTCCTTAATTTCTCCTCTCCTATTGTTCGCAGGGAAAGTGAGTGTTGTACATAGTGGTGGGTGGAAAAGAATGACTGGAGAGGGAGAGTGGGTCATAAATGGGGAAAGATTGTCTCTACATAAATAATTCATGGGGGTGAGGAAGAACCCACACACACACTCTCTCTCTCTTCACACACACATACTATGCACCCCAGACTGACTGTAAAGGATGGAAGAGATCGAAAGAGAAGACTTTTACTAGGTCAAGTCATTCCACTCATCGTCAGTACAGTCCCCTTAGTCCTAGCCGCCTCTTCCTTCCGCTTGCAAAAAAGGCACACTCACACACATTCACGAATGGAGGGAGAAAGCTGCAAATTCTTTAACTGACTCTCCCATTGTGGGCATTGTATGTATGTAACGGTAATGTGGAAATATGCACGGTCGGGAGGAGAAGGAGGAGGGAAGAGATGCTTTATGTGGCCATAAATATGAGAGCATGTAGGATGCAGCATATTATCATTCATAATAAGCTTGTCATCCTCATACTTCATAACCTTCCTCTTTTTCCTCCCATTTCCCTCCTCCTTCCCCCTCTTTTCACTTTACTTTCTCCACATAATGTTACTCATGCTTCTGGCCAAGGCAACTTTCCACTAACTCGACCCAACAACAGAACTGCTGCGGAAAAAAGGAAACTGAGTAGAGGATAAAAGAAGAGGAAAAAATAAAGTCAACTTTCCCATTTATTCGAACCATCCCTCTGTGAACCTTCATGAGGAGAAGAGAAAAAGGCTATTGCTTCTTGGTGTATACATACAATACACACACATCCACGCTCATCTGAGTACGTACACACACACCAAATTTGCCAGTCTGAGTCGTAGAGCAACAGAAAAAATTCTAAAGAGGAAAAGTGAAAAGCTTCTCTCTCTTTCTCTACGATGAGAGAGGGAGAGAGAGAGAGAAGTAGGGAAAACATCAAGTAAATGAGAGTGAGCAGCTTTCACTTCATTATACTTGAGCTGCTGAGCAAGAGGAGGAGGTAGAGTGAGAGTGAGTAGTGGGGAATGGGAAGGAGTATGGAAGATGACTATGATGAGTGTGTAGCGTGGAGGAATTCCATTTGTGTCCCTCTCTTCATCAGTCCCAACATCAACTATTTATTTACTTCCCAAAGAATACATTGGATTACATATAGAGAGAAAGCGATGACCATTCTTGTCTACTCTCTCTCTTTCTCGTCGTTTACGGAACGATGGGCATCACATCTAAAAAATAGTGGAAGCATCAATCACTTATACTCTCTCTCCCTCCATCCTCCTTTCCCTCCGTCTCTGCATAGAGTTTTCGGATGAGGAGAAAGTGGAAGAGTCTGATCTCTCATTCTATTCCTTCATGTACGTTGGGAAAGGGAACACCAATTTTCTATGGATTTCCGTTCGATCAGCAGAATTGATCTATCCATATTCCATAATTAAATCCGGAATGAGGGAAAGTCAAGAAGATGAACACACACACACACAGACACACACCACAATTGTGTCCATCCACAAAAAGATATAAAATTAAGGAGGTTTCTGTATTATCATTATTTTATGGACAGTTAAACAATTTTCTCTGTAGGAAATTTTTGAAGAATCCAACTTTCACCAAAAACGAAGAAAGAGGGAAAAGAAACAGAGAGGATTTTTTCTAGGCAACATGATGAAGGAATCATCTTCCTCTAGTATTCTCTTCCTTTTCCCTTGACTCAAAAAAACGATGGGACTAAAGAGAGCTGGGGTTGTAAGTGGATGAGTGAGTGAATGATGGAGTGAGTGAACGTGTGTGTGTGTACATGTGTGTGCTTTGGTGTACATGGGGGTTGTGGAGGGAACAGCTGGATTTCCGCTTTCTCAAGCGGAACTTGCTCACTTAAATTTCTCCTCTTTCCAAATCAATTTGCTCAAATGCCTGGAAATTGTTTTACCCTCTCCCCTCCATCCACCCTCCCCTCCCCTCCCCTCCCCTCCTACTTTATTTTATTTACTAATCGGCCCTCTCTCTCTCCCCAACTCCAGTCTAAATCCTATGGTACGGGAAAGAAGGGAAGGAGTGGCTAATGGGAAGTCGTAAATACATTCTAAATTCTCCCAACAGTTTCTCCATATATCCTCATTGTCGACACACACACACACATACATACATAGTAATACATACGAAGGATGTATGTAGAGAGAAAGTATAGAAGAGTCAGACAAAAACTTTAGTTTGTACTTTCCCCGTCTCTACTTGGGGTCCTTCATTGTTTCGAATTGGAGTGGAGAGTCTCCTGTCGATTTGCCCCTCGTAAAATCACACTAAAACGCCAATCTAATTAGTTCTCTCGCTGTCTCTCTCTTCTCCATGAAAAACAATTGTCTCATTAAAGCTTATGAGAAGTTGAGTCTTGTCTCTCTGGAGACACATACACAAAATGGGGAAGGGTGGTTGAGCGGTGGGAGGAAATAAAATAAAATATGCCACATTGGTCGCGACACATTAAAAAAAAGTTTCATAATAATTATAATGGAATTTAGTCGTAGGGCTAACTGTATCCAAATCGTGGGATGGAAATGATCTGGACATGTCCTGTGACGATGGAAGGATCCAATGTCCTCCACTTGCATACCTACAGGGATTTCTATTAGAGACATGTCTTTAGTCACACAACACCCAACGACACTTTTAAATAACAAATGAATTCTCTTTGGAACATCATCATTTGAAACTCTTAAAACTTTCTAATTTAATGGACAGTTGTAAAACACAAATTTTAAACTGATTTGATGGACGCACGTCACCTTTTTTGATTAAAAGATATTAGCATAAATAATTGTCTCAACTAATTACCAACTTTTAAAATGTTGATGTGAGTGGATACTCTCGTGATTAAATGAATAGTAATCGAGGTCACTTTATTTATGTACTTCCAGGGACTTTCTCCACACCTTTTTCATACAGGTAAGGAAAGTTGCTGTGAGTATAAATTATAATAAATACAATACCTGTCTATGCTGATGGCCACCAGGTTACAAATGGAGGAAGTACTGCACATGACGTCCATGGCGATGTAAAAGTCACAAAATATCGGCGGTAACTCCCACGTCATATTCAGAAACTGTGAATCAAGAACAAAAGAAAATCATTTTATTAGTCATCATGTGGAAACAGAGAATATAATTTTTTCATAATTAAAATTCCAACTGTTCGAGTGCCCTCGCAAAGAAGGGAAATATACGGATGCTGGGATCAAAAAAAATAGTTCACATATACATAAAAATTGAGAAATAGTTTAAAAAAATCCAATTCGTTTTCATAAATTTTTTTGCTCTTTTCCATTAAGGGGAATCATGGGGAGAATCAAAATGGGAAACCAAATTCGAGGAAGAGGTATAGGAAAAGCTTCTGGACAATTTTTATCCTAGTAAAGAAAAAAAAATCTTTTTATCCCCCGCTTGACTGACAGCCGATCCTAGAGATGGTGGAATTCAGCAATAACCTTAGTCAATTTTTTTTCAATCTGTTCGGCTCACACAGAAAGAATTCTCTCTCTCTCTCTTCCCCCACTTTCTCTCTACACACACACTCTCTTCCATGGAAATGGACACAATCTCTGACTTTTGGGAATGTCATCTTCTTTTCCTTTCCTTGTTGACCTGAAGCCTCCTCCCTCTTCTCCATGCACCCCCTGACATCCGGACAACGCTCATACATGTACACATTTATCTCATATTTCATGTCACACTAGAGGAACACGTGCTCCTTCTCTCTCTCTCTCTCTCCTCCAACCTTGAGATTTTTTTCCCGTGCATGCAAAGTCTGTGTGTGTTCTCCATAAATAAAATCATAAGTATCTTTATTTATTTTCAAAGTGTCTCGAGAATTTCCTATTAAAAAAAATTTCTTGAATCCTCTCAACTACACACAGAATGACTCGGCTGGAGAGGCAAAAATATGAGGAGTGAGATTGAATCAACTGATTCACACACACACACACTCACACAATTTCACTCTCACAAAGCGAATCACATTGAATGTGGATGAAAAAAATTGTGAGTTGTGCTGTGGCGGTGGCGGTGGTGGCCATGTCTGTCTATCTTTTTATACTGATGTAAATGATAAGTCATGAGGAAGGAAAGGCGGTCCTCCTCTTTTTCCAAAATTGTCCCAATATATACAAAGTATGTACACACCACACAGAAAGATGTGAGGATACAATGCTGCGGACGTTTTTTCTCATCCATTTTCTATTTCTCCGTCAAAGAACGAAGAAGGGAAAGTGGAAAAGAGGAAGGAGGGAGGAGAGAGGGGAAAGGAATTACATGCATAAAGAAAACGGCGAAGCAAATGAAGTTGGGGAATGTGACAGAATTTTTTAGTGCATAAAATTTACTCCTCATGGATTGTAACTATCGGAAGAGGAACTTGTTCTCTATCCTCCACTCTCTCTCTCCGCGTCTCCTCATGAATAAAAGCAATTTGAATGAAAACAATTAGACTAGACTTGATCCCTGTTTCAGTTTTACAATTTTTTGGGGAGAGCCGAGTGAACGGCGGGTGGAAAGGGTGGAGATGACTGTTATGGGAGAAAGTCCTACTTTTTCTCTTTCCTCCTCTTCTCTTCTGAATTTTCGTAGGGAAAGTGGGAGAGCTAATTCTTGATAGACATGACACTGGTTTTCCATATATAATACTTGGCCAAGTTCACCATGAAAGGTTTCTTCCAGGAATCAATTTCAATCTGAAGAAAAGGCACATACAGGCAGAGATAGAGAGAGAGAGAGATTCTCTTCATCACACACACACTGTACCACACAGCCCTCACCACCACAGCGGTCTTCTTCAGGAGAAGGATGTGTGTATGTGTGGCTGTATGTAAAGAGCAGCTGCCCTGGGAAAATACAAGGTAAGGTTCGCCCCCAATTTTTTTTTTAGATTTTTTCCCTCCTCCAACCTTTTTCCCTTTCCCTTCTTTACTTTCTTTTCTCTCCTCCCTTTCATTTCCAAGTTGAAAATTAGGATTAAAAAGTATTTCTCTCTTCCTCCTTGGACCATCTTATCATCCTTTTTCTGTCCGCCTTTTCGCCTTTCCTTTCCTTTGCCAGGCGATACCACAGGGAAAGTGAGGGGGTTCAAATGTATGGAAAAAAAGTTGGAGTGAAAGTGAAGACTGAAAAGTTAAAAATATTCAGCTGGATGGATTGATTGAAAAAAGGGTCTCTTCGACTTCTTCCTTCTTTTCCTTCTTCTCTCTCTCTCTCTCTCGCTCAAAAGGACGAGTGAGATTTGATTGAGAGAATTGCAAGAATTCATCCGCGATTCGAAAGAGAGATGAGAGGGGATCAAAAAATCTTTGGAGAGAGAAGGAGTAGGAGGAGTGGCTAAGAAAAGCTAGCCCAAGTAAATTCTGTAGCCTGGAGGCCTCTCTTTTGGAGAGGAGAGGGAGGGAGAGAGAATCGAGCAATTTTTTGACCTCCTGCTAACTATAAACTATAGAATAACGTAGGTAAATGGCAGATTGAAATGAAGATTGATGTTACAACCAAATGTCTTTCCCTGTCTCTCTCTCCGTGTGTGTACGTCCCTGTATGTACGGAACGGAATATGTATACAATTGAAAGCCACATGGAGGACGGCTTTAATACTCTGGCTTAAGTCGATGCTCCAGTCCGCCCCGAGACATTGAAATTTGAAATAGAAATGAAATTGAGTTTAGAATCAGAGGAGGAAGAAGGAGAGGCACCATATGTACAAAGAAGGAGTGTGTAGTGAGGAAGGGTGAAAGGTGTGTGTGTGTATTTGGAGCTCTTCTTCATCCTCATCATGTAATGCAGTCTGTCTGTCTGTCTCACAGTGTGCGGCGTGTCTTTCCCTCACTTTCTCTCTCTGAATGAGGGTGAGCTGCCTTACAAATGTATGTCCTTTCCCTCCTCTCCTCCTTATTGATGATCAAGTCTATTGAATTTCAAATCCTAAATTCTGCCTCTCTTACTGCTGCTCTTCCTGTACTTTCTCTTGAGGCTACCCTCAGAGGATTTATATATGGAGTGAAAGTCCTCCTCACATATTCTATATTCAGAATTACCACCACTGCCCAAGAAATCCATCCATGAAGCATGACAAATTTGTCTTGGCGTCATCATCACGACCATCATAAAAGAGGAAAGAAGAAGAAGAGGGAAGGAGGACTGCCATGTCATGCCATCCAGTCTTCTATCTTAAATTAAATCCAGCATTAATCGCCAGACTGTAGACACTGCGTGAAGCATGACGGAGTGTAGAAAGTGATAGTCTTTCTCTCTCTTTCTAGCTCCTCACTTTTTTTAGTCCCCTCTCAAAATGCCTGGATCATAATTCTCTACCGTCACTTTCTCCTCCATATTCAGCCACCCCCTTCTCCCCTTCTTTCTCCGTTCCTGTGCCGGTGGGAGCTTAAGCCATGTTTTTTTATTAGGGATTCATTCTCATGATGACGACAGTGGAGAAAGAGACTGGGAGGAAGAGGAAGAATAAGGAGGAGGCGAGGAAGCAGTGAAGCAATGGTAATGACAACGCTTAGATTATCAAGGGGGAAAAGAGCCAGAGGGACAGACTTTGTCTTTGAGTCTTTGACTCTTACTTTCACTCCTCGGAAATTCAATTACCTTGGAAGGTACCCGAAATAGATACAAAAGTACACAGAGGATACGAATGGCAGGGAAGAAGAAGGAGGAGGAGAAGGTAGAGTGAGGATGACATAGCCATTTCGTGCTTCTCATCCCTCTATTTCAAATTTAACAGCTTCCCCCTTCCACCCACTTAACACAACCTTTTTCTCAAAAGAATAGTGTCGGCTCTAAGCGGAATTTTTTGAGGAGGTCAACGGAAAGGCCAAGACAAAATGTGCTTCCTTATCTCAGTGCTCATTGTAATACATTTCTTTAATTTTTTCACCTACAATTGATTCCCAGAATTAGTTGTGGAGGGAGGAGAAAGTGTTCCTCCTCATTCCACAACCTTCAAAATGTACAGTTTGATAGGTTTACTTGAATAGAAGGAGGAGACGACGAAGGATTTGATCAAATTTTCCCAACGTTTTGCCGTCCATTAAATCTGGAGAGTGAGTGCGAAGAGAGAAAGTGTGTACAGAGACGAGTGTGGAATATTTTGAACATGTTGACTAGTGGAGACAGGTATAAAGAGAAAGTGAGGAGGAGGTGGTGAAAAGTGTATGAGGGAAAGAGGGAAGTCTGAGTAAATTTGTCCATTGAATCTCGATGAATGTCATTAAGTCCTCGGGAGTCGTCTATTGAGAAGTCTTTCCATAGAGCCCACTTTCTTCCCTTCATTTACTCCCATAGAAAGGGAGGGGAAGAGGGAATCGGAGAAAGTGGAGCTCATAGGGAGAGGCCTCACTTTCACAGACATCCAAGCACACACACACAGGGAAAGGTGAAAGAAGAAGAGAAGGGGATGGAAGAGGTGTACAATGCACAATGGTGTGTTGGACGGAGATCCATTAGTAGTAAGCAATTGCCACTTTCTCCTCTTCCTCCTCCTCTCTCTTCTCCAGTGAAGCACTGAAATAAAGCATCTCTCTCTAGGACCAAAGACACACACGTTCACATAAAGAGGGAAAGAAAGACACACCCCCTCCATCCCACTCTTTCACTCTCCATTATCTCAGTATTGAAGCCATGCAAATTAATAATGTACAAGCTACAAATTTCTAACCAACTCGGAGTACACAGAAACGCACACAAACAGACAAAAGAGAGAGTGAGAATACACAGCACAGAGTCTGTGAACAGATGAAGGAAATGTTCCCAAGTGCAACATACCCTCTCGACACGCTCAAGGTACAAGGAACAAGTACATGGACAGAGACAAGAGAGAGAGAGAGTGAAAGTGAGAGAGAATGGGAGAGGAAAGCAGCAAGTTTTCCCTCGTTCCTCGCATAACAAAACTGGAATACGTTCCCTTGGCCATCTCTCTCTCTTCATTTACTCTCCAAACTTGATTGTGTACAATGGAATCTAGACGAACTGTAACCTACACACAGACACACATACACGTTTCCAAAAGTTTGAACATGTGTGTGTGTATGGGGGGTTGAATTGAGAGTACAACCCTTCACTTGCAACGCATCAATATGCAAGGAGAGTAATGTCCTCCCCCGGGAAATCCCTCACACATCACATTTCTCCATATTTTTCCCCTCATCTCCGCCGACCCAACTTTCTTCCTTTCTGTTTTCCCAAAGAATTAGGGAAAAGAAAGAGAGAGAGAGAGGTTGTCTGTCTGCCAGCCTGTAGTTTGAACTCCCCCTTGTTCACAAATATTTACACACAGAGACACACACCCGGTAAAATCTCCACAGTCCTTCTCTTTTTTCCTTGCCTGGAATTTTTGCCGTACAGTTTGAGATGAGGAAAAATGAAAGTAGGGAAACATAGCATTGTATAATGTGTGGGGGTGACAGGAGAGACAGTCTTGCCGTTGAAAACGACGCCGACGTTTGAACTTTCGACAGACTGGCCTTGTACTACACTCTTGTATTTATCTGCACGCTACAAACAAACACTTTGTCTCACTGTGAGTTTTCCTGTGTGTGTCTGTATCGTGGATGTGTGTGTGTGTGCTTAGGTGAGAGATGTGATGCGTGGAGAAAGTTATGAGTGTGTGTGTATGTGTGTTTGTATGTATGGGGGCTGTGCAATGCTGCGTGAAGTGGATGAGATTGGAAGTGACAGGGGATGAGTGTCAACAGGGAAATTTGTCAGCTTTCTCTCACTCCCCACAAACACACACACACACACTCTCACTCTTCCTTTAAAAAAATTTCTCTCATCTTTTTCTCCTTTCCTATCACTATCACTGTCCTTCTTTGTCTTCCTGTAAAGGTACATTGCAATTTGAGTGCATCCACTGCAACTCACATCCAATTTGGTGGGACGGGTTCTTCCTTTGTCTTTCTCTCTATTTGTCTGCGTGTGTGTAGTGCGGATGTTTGCCTGTTGATGGCTGACAAAGGATTCTCCGTATAATTTCTGCTACCATTTCAGTGTTATGTAGTATTGTGTGTGTGGAAATCTGTGATTTTATAGACACTCAAGTTTTTGACTTGTCATTTTGACATGCGAGGGTCAAATGAGTAAAACTTTCACTGATACTGTTCAAAGTTCAAATGCTTTGAAATGATGTAAATGTGTAGTTGCTAGTCAAAAAAATCTATATAGCGTATTTATTCCAATTGAATCGCAAGTACATATGTAAGAAAAATGTGCAGACATCTTTTAAAATTTATCCAACTATGTGCCCATCAACTAATCAAAATGATTTAATTTTGACAGACGTCGTATATTTGTCTCAATTTCTCAAGACATTCCACCAGAACAATCACAAATTGCGGATAAGCAAACGAAGCCCAAAATAAAGACAAAATGGTGAAAGTCAAAAGAAGCCTAGAAGATGTTTTCTCAATTATTTCCATGGGAAGAAGGAAACAAAAGAGAAAAGATGGGAGTTCCCGAGGGGAAAATAATTTCAAATAAGAATCAATAAGATGGAGTTTGCATTTAGTTGAAATTTATGGACAATTGAAACAGTCCTAACTACATCTGTGGAACGAGATGAGCTACCCCTTGATTGAAACTGATTTGGTGACACATGGACTGTCTATCCTTATAATTCAAACTCCCATCTCTATCCTCACTTCCTTCTTCATCAACTAAAGAAGAAAGACACACTCTCCACACATTAAGCATTTATTCTTCGCTTTATGGAATATCTCTTATAATGTCTTTTGTCTCTCCATTTAGCCAGACTGTGACAGTCCGACACAAAACATATACTTTCTCCATTTCACTTCAACTTTTCCTTTGTTGAAATCCTTCTTGAAGCTGGGTAAAAGTATAATCCTCAGTATAAACGAGTTGAGACAGGAGAGAGAAAACGCATTCCCTGTATCATTTTGATGAAAAGTTTCTCCATTTTTTTGCAACTGTAATGCAAACTTTCGTTAATTCTTCCTTTATTGTAACCTCTCAATCTTGTCTAAAGCTATGAACGACTGACATGTTGTGTGCCTAGTGCTTGAAAAGAGAAAGTAGGAGAATAGGCGTGCCTCCAGTCTGGTTGGCTAAATTTAAAAAAGGAAAGGAAAATGTTGAAAAAACGGCCGCTGCCATTCTCCATTAAACAAGGCTATGTATGGATGAGTTTTGCTTGGAACTCCCCACTCCTTTCCCTCTCTCCACCAAATTACACAAAACATAGAGCGGAATACATCAAGGATGTTGTATGTCAAGACCACTTAACTCACTTACTCCACTGGTCCAGGAGCTCCCGTCCTTCGACACACACACACAAGGGAAAGGAAGACAGGGAGAAAATTGTCAATGTTGATACAAGAATTGGGAAAGAGGAAGCTCTTTCACTTTGAGAATTTTCTGGAGAAAGTGAAAGTGGCTGTAGAGTCTCTCTCTCCTCCGCACACACAAACTCTAAGAGTGCTACGGCCAATAGATCACATTTAAAATGTGCGTTGACAAAAATGGGACTGGACTTGGACAGGGTGAAAAAAGAGTGTAAGTGGACAGTCCTATAAAGGAAGAGAGTTATAGGGATGAATAGGAGTAGGGGAACTCTAAGGATAATGTAGGCGTTGAGAGCCCCGGGCTTCACACAGAGTACAGTCACGTAGGCTTTTAAGTTTCTTCCTCCGCCTCTTTACACAATAGGAAGACAGGAGAAGAGGAGGAGATCCAGCTGGGAAATTGAAAGAGAGCGAGATAGAATACGGAAGACAGTTGAACTCTCCAGGAAAAAAAACAAATAAAATTGCCGATTAAAAGTTTGTATCCACTCTCCCTCCTTATATGACCCCACTGTGTTGTCTATGTTCGTCTGTCCAGCCGACCTTCCTTTCTCTTTTTAACAGAAGATCGTCTTTTCTCCTCCACATTTATGTCAATGCCAATAAACCATTCCAAGTCTTTTCTGTACAGAGAAACAACACATATATTGACTTACTGTCTCTCTCAGAATAATACACATAGAATGGATAGCCCCTGCACAACTTTCTCTCTCTCCCCTCTCCAATCAACAAGGACACAATGCTGGAAGGCAACTGTTAAACTGCATTGTTCTCATTGATTCCTCTTTAAAACCCCTCCTCTCGTCTCAAAGCCAACGCCCTGTAATTTTATTTTTTCTACTGAGATATCACTATGAAGTAAAAGATTAAAAAAGAAAAAAGAAATTTGATTTTTTTTCTCCTCCCTCCCTCTTCCTCTTTTCGGATTCCAGGAAGACAACGATGAAGACGGCGATAGGACAGACAGACAAAAATGGGAACATTTTCCTTTCATCTTTTCACTCTCAGCTTTTACTATACATTTTTATACAAAAAAAATCTTTTTGGAGGTAACGTTCAAATTTTTTATATACAGTTTTTCCGTATATGGAACGAAAATAGTGAAAGTGGGGAAAAAAAGAGAAAGAGTCGATAAGAGAAAAAGACTTTACATTTTGAGAGAGAGAGAGAGAGAGTCTCTCCCGCCACTATCCTCGGGTATTGTCAAACTAAATGTAGCAACTTGCCTAATGCGTCGCGAGGTGAAATGTGGGAAGGTTTCCATTACGAAAAGCGATTTCTCCGACGATCAAAAGAATGATGCATTATAGATTTGTGCTCTTTATGCATGTGGCACTGTATGTGTAGATATACACACATGCAGACAGCCAGTGTGTGTGAACTTGTGAAGTCCATACGCAAAACATGGAGTGAAAGTAAGAAAGAGAAAGAAGACGAGAAACACAAAAGCGTTGGGTGTTACTACTAGCAGAAGAAGATATAGGATAGTCTACCCTCACATCACTTATTCAATGTCTAGCCTTCTCTCCCCACAAAACGCATTCGAATTTGTTTGAATATATATACAATATTTCAGTCTCCCAAAAACGAATTGGGTGTGTTTGTCTGTGTGGAGAAAGTTGTGCATAAAAAATGTTTACACTCACCCTCCTCGCATTTTACTACTCCTTTCTCCTTTAGGAGGGAGACTGAAAATATTTACCAAGTACATGTTTCTTGTAGACCATGCAGACAGCGGGAAGATGGACGGAAGGAGAAGGACATGAAATTTGCACGTGGTTAGAGTACAACTAGTAACTGTAACAAGGAAGGAGAGAGGATTTTTGTGGTGTCATTTGAAATTGTGGAAGAAGTGCGAGTCCATTATTTTCTCATCCACATTTAATGTTAATATACAAGACAGACAGATTTATTAATACAAATCATCCTGTGACTCTTATTTTCTCATTCCCCCGACAACTCCACCACGTTTTCCTTCCTCTTTTTTCTGAAAAGTTCAATTGCAAAGTGACAGCCAGACTGTGCATACAGGGTTGAGGGGAAAATGAATTTTCATTTTTATTCTTTTTGTAAAATTTCCCTAAAACAAAAATTCTACCCACAAAAGGTTAAAAAACACTTGCTCATCAAAATATGCAGGAACATACCTCTCACTTTTCTGTCCCTATCCACTGTTACTGTTGATATGGAAGGTTCAACCCTCAAATGAATATGAATTCCAAGAACCAGAGTCTGAAGAGTCAAGGGGAATTTAAATGAACACTTGAGAGTATCAGGAGGAAAAGACTCTCTGTGGAAGAGTCTGACTAAGAATTAATTTCCTCACTTTTCTTCCCCCTCTATACAGTGTGCACGAAAATCTGGAGCCGTGTAATAAAATTTAAAAATCTGACAACACGTTCATCCCATTACCTCGGCTTTGATGAACAGAGTGTTTTGGTGATTTTTCACTATTTCAAACAAGTTCAGGATGTACTAAAAGGCGGTGAAATCAAGGGAGAATTGCCAAGCTTTGCGAATAAGTAATGAGGGATGGAGAAAGATGAAAGGTCAGGATTATTACACGAAAAAGTTTATATTACTTACTTTCTGTAAAAATTAAACGGATGAAATTATTTCAATTTTATTTGAATAAATTATTTCAATTTTATTTGAATAAAAATTGTCATTATTTTTGTACGAAACCTTGGGACTTGTTAAATTTCCCCTTTTAAAATCTTCATAAATGCGTCTAATAAAATTTTTTGCCATTGAACAATTTTAGAAATATTTTGTTTACATTGTTAAAAATAAAATATTTGACGTGTAAAAAAAGCCTCCATATTTGATACGTAAGTTTACACACTCGCCCACCCCCTGCCACTCAGTCAACTTTTCCTCCCACGAGGCTAGACACCAAAAATAATGGAGGAAAAGAAAAGACTGTATTTCAAGTCTTGTCATATTCATTTTTTTGAAAAAAAACCTTCCTTTGACCTCCCTTCAATATTTCCACGTAGAGCACAAAAGAACCTCGTTGCGTGAATGAGAAGTGTTGTTTGCATCCCTATTTTCGTTTCCAACTTGGAAGCGTCTTTCCGTCTCTGATCCTCCTCCTCAGTCTCCGCTCTGTACAGAATACCAATGGAAAAGCAAACGAAAGGCACACACACAAACACACGCACACAAAGGGACAGATGATTCTGATTCAACTTAAGATTGTGGTCTGATAAGATGGCAGGTCCTAAGTAATTTACAATTTCCTTCACGTCCAACCTACGCACACCTCCCCTTGTTCTGTCCCCTTCTCAGTGGTTGTGGAGATGAGAACTGTGGCGAAGGTGTCTATTCTATTTATTTTTACAATTTTCCTACACACCTCCGTTCATGGTCCCATTGAGATTACAAGAAAAGAAAAGGACAGTCCAGTTATTTTCGCAACAAAAAAATAATTACAAAAAATGACAGTCTCATCAAAGTTTGGGCAGAGGAAGGGAGAGAATTCTTGGGAAATTTTCTCATCAGTACATAATTGTGAGAAGTCAAGGTACACAGGAGATGTGAATGAGTTGGAGACACCAGAGTCATTTGAACAGAGGCCAGAACACACACACACACACACACAAACAGAGCAGAGAGTTTGTGGTCCAGTGTGGTGAAGGTTGATTTGAAGGTATCAAAGAAATTGCAATGGAATTCAACAAATTACTTTTCTTCGAGTGAAAGTCTCTCTCTCTCTCTACTTTCCTCTGTCTTTCGTTAGGGTTTTCCCATTTTTGATTTAGATGGGTTAATCCTACGGTCGTCTTCATCCATTTTCTCTGGAGATTCTCCTGGTGTCTTCTTTTCTCACAAACACATGTGCACACACACTAGTTCTCACACTTGGGTATACCCAAGTGAGAAGTCCTTTCCGGGGGTTGGCCTGCAAAGTCTTAGTCACTCTCTGGTCTTCTAAACTTTTTATCTGTAGAGTCCCGCTCTCACAAAACTTCGCCCTCTTCAAATCCTTGTCCACAAAAAAAGGAGCGAAAGGACAGAAAAAAGCCGCCTTTTGTACTTAGCAGTCTGTCCATCACGTATACATGTATGGGTGTGTGGAGCATTGAGCTATCTTTTAATCGCTCAAGAGTTAGTAAATAGAACGTGTGATTCCCATGCATAGGTCAGGAGGTCATAGAATCTTTTTTTGGTATGCTCGTCACACACATGCGGAGATATATATAGGGGAAAGTGTAGAGACACAATAAGAGTGGGAAAAAAGTTGAAGAAGAAGAAGAAGAGAATGGAATTGACCGGGCTCAACTTAGTTGAAGACGATCACGTGCGTACACACACACACACACGCTTGCCGAAAGAAAATGAGAGATAGAGTGAGGGTGAGAGAAAATTCTCCATTGTTTTTGCAACTCTCTTTCTTGAATTTTCTCTCGAGAAAAAGTTCAAAGAGAAAAAACAAAAAGAAGGAAAGAGAAAGTTTGTAAATTAATTTTTTTGCTCATTTTAATGAACCTCCCTTCCCTCTCTCTCTCTCTGTCTACGTCTCCAGTCTTCAGTTTCATTCACTCAAGAACGCCTATTGTAGCGCTTGGTCCGGAGAGCGTGAGAGAGTGTGTGGAATTGTCTGTTATTTATGCGGGGGTGTTATGTGATCTAATTAAAACAATTTTTTTATCAAGTCATCAAACCCTCCATCCTTCTCCCTTTCTTTCAATCACATTAGCTCCTCTGACTATCACGTACAAATTCCCTGTCTCCCTCTCTTTCACTCTGAAACTGCCAAAAAGTACACACACGCAAATACACGAGTCCCGATTTCCAATAAGTAAATACAGTAAATGGAATACGGGGTTTTGATCGTCCTCGTGTGTGCCCTCGTGTACGTGTGTTGTCATAGTCTGGCAGATAAAAAGAGTGACAGGTTGTGGAGGTGGGATGAGGGTTGATTAATAAATTCACATCAATCATGAAACTCTGCATGTTGGCTTAGCAGCTAATCCTTGGGATGGGAAACGCAAGGTTCTGCAAAAACCCTGAGAAAAGTGAACAGAACACACACACACCTTGTAGGAATATCCAAGCCGTACATAAGCACAATGCTGGCTTCTCGACTCAGCGACATCCTTCCTCGCACTCTTCATCGACTTGATGACATTCTGGAACTGCCAAAGTACATTTGATACCCTTCACTTGACCTCACTAACCCCCCTTTTCACTCTCTCTCTCAATTTACTAGCCGAATGGACTCGACCGTGCGGGTGCCAAAGGGAAAACAGAACAGAGAAAATCGAGTGGAGAATGATAAGCTCAGTTGATAGCAACTATTACCTTTTGTATACACACACGCACATGAAGGGAGAGAGTCCATTCGCCGGGATTTGGGATATGGACAAGATAAAACCTAGAGAGAAAGAGAAAAAGGATTTGACCCCGTCCATTCTTTCCTCTTCTCCTCCCACCCTTTCCAAGCCATATAGAATCGGAGAGAGAATGGAAAAGAAAATTTTCCTCTACCTTTCTTTTTATTTCCTCCCATTTTTTGGGAAAAGGAAACATTTGCAATTTGTAAAATTATATTTTAAAAGCCTTTTCCCCATTTATGTTTTGTTTGGTTCAAATGAAGGAGAAAAAGGTCAAGCCAAAGTTGACCTTATTGCTCCTTTCCCTCTAAATTTTTTCCTCCTTCATGGCTCCAGTTTTTGAACTTGCGGGACGGGGGAAAGAGAGGCGGGACAGAATACAAAGGAAATTGGTTTATTAAATTATGGCACAATAAAATATACACATAATTTTATTAGCTGCTATGGTCCTTCTAGAGGGAAAGGAGGAGAAAAGGGGAATTGTAGACAAGGAGGAGAGGGAAAGCCTGGATGGATTTTGAAGTCAAAAGTGAAAATTTTCCTTGAGACAAGGCCACAAACTTTCTGCGTGAAGGGAGTGCTATGAAATGAAACGAAATGGAAAGGAAGAAGGAGGAGGGAAAATGGAGCTTTTTGGGTGACAGACAGACAACTGAGGGACGAGGACAATGGAAGAAAGAAAGAAGAATGGAGACGTGAAGGGACTGCAAATGACTGTCAATTACGTTGACCTTCTTGTCCAACTCTGACAAATGTTCTTCTCTCTCTCTCCTCTCTTACTTTTTGCTCCACGCTTAAAACCCTTTCCTCCAATATTTTATTTCATATGTTCAAAATTGAGAGAAAGCACTGCTTTCTCTTTTCCCATCTTTTACATACAGAAATGTATGTAATGCAGTGTAGTCAGTATAAAGGGAACAAGTCTTCCTGATACTTTATAATTATTCGCTTAATTATCGAAGGGAGCAGTAAAGCGGAGAAAGTGAGTGGATCGGGAAGCTTTTTTTAATAATTCATTATTGTGAAAGAACCCACATCCCAGCCAGTAGAATCTTTTCTATTTTTCATATAGATTCCCTTCCTGGACAGAATATAAGAATAGGAAAAACGATAGAAAGACAGAGAAAGAGAGTTGGCCCGGCTTCATTTGAGAAATAAATAAGTTTATTGGGTGGAAAGAAAAGGAAGAGTTGGAAGAAGCATTCTTCCGGTTGAGGAATGCTCCAGGAAAATTTAATGAGGTCCTCCTCGTGTTACCAACATGAGGAGGAACCACACGGACTCTCATATTATCCTCATTACATGAGAGAAAGAGAGGTTTCTTCTCCTTTTTCTTCCCTCCCTCCCGCCCGCTCTTCTTCTCCAATTCATTCTTTTGTCCTGTGAGTCCCCGTCCATCCCGGGCTGAGACTCACAAATGAAACAGAAAGGAAGAAAGAGAGTAGAGCAGAATTAAATTGAAGGGATTTTATAATTGGAAATTCCTTTAGCCAAGAGAGCAGTCCTTAATTTGGATTTGAGAAGGAGGAGAAGGAGAGGGTGTAAAGTCTACCATTTGAAAATTGTTTTTAGCCAACATTTAATCCACAATACTAGTCATTTGATACTAAACTGTACACACACACGCATAATTGGTGAAGGGGATAGTGATTTTTACAATTTTTCTTTGTATGGATTTAAGATTGAACCGATCTTCTCTTCATGGAAAATGCAGTAGCAGGAAAAAGATCCTCAGATTTTTCACCCACAAAAATTTGAGGAGATAAAAAAGCACTTCTTCATCTCTCTCCCACAAAGCTTTCTCCTTTCCCTTGTGTTTTGTTTATGTAAGTGAGTGTGTGGAATGGTTATTATTAATAGCCCACAAAATGTGGATGAGAAAACGGAGGAGAGGAAAGTTGGGTTGAGTAGAGTTCCTTTCTATTTGAATTATGTGTGTACTACTGTAGGGTTCTTAATTCATTATAAATGAGACTTCGCATTAAATTAGTGTTCAACATTATATCCGGATAATTTTCTGTTGTGTCTGTGTGGAATATTCGAGTAATGAACATTTCTCCGTTTTTTTTGTGTACATCTCCCCTCCAAACTTCAGGGTCCATTTGTACTCATCATTTTCTCCAAGAAAACAGACACACGCACACACGTACGAGACGAACGATCCAAAGACAGTGAGAAATGAGTTAATGAAGCCTGTTTATAATAATCAAGAACGAGGGTTGGGAAATGTACGGTAGAAGGGGGAAATTTGAATGTGAATGTTATATGGTAACCTGGACTAGGTTTGTCCGACTAATCCAAGTAATTTCAAGAGATTAGAAGCATTGGCGCACATGTGGAGGTTAAGGAAGTCTCTCTCTCTCCTCTCTCTCATAATTTATCAAGTATGAAATGAATGTGGGATGGATGCACTTTCCTAATCTACCCTATAAGCCAGGGTTTAAGGTGGTGCTGCCTCAGTCTTTATGTATCTCACACTCTCTAGCACACGGGATGGCCATGTACATCAAGATTACGTACTGTGGAGAAGGAGAGAGAGTGGGAAACTAAACAAGATTTACGAGGGTGGGAAAAGATGAGAAACGAAGGGAAGATGAATAAACTCTAAAGTCTCTTCCTCCTCCTCCACGGCCCCCTTTCCCTATCATACATCGTGCGAAATGGAAAGTTGGACCTTTCTCTCTCCAGCTTCATTGCTTTGGTTGTGCTTCTCTAATTGCGGCTCTCAGCCTGTCTGAGATGCCCAATATTATAATATTGGTCATACTTAAATAGAATTGGGGGAAATCCCTTCTCCTCCTACAATTTAAGATCCTTTATGAAAGGGGGAGGACTGACTGTCAAGGGACGGTTTTAAAAGGAATTTTGAAAAGCCACAGGAATTTTGGACAGGATGATTGCTATTGTACAGAGCCCAAGCCACAAAGAGAAAGGAGGAGAAAGGCTGGGATGACAAGGGTGATGCCATGCATGCTCTGTCCTGTGTGTGTGTTCTTCGTGTATGGACGTTTAATTGAATTAGAAATTCTGGTGGGAGGAACGAGAGAGAGCAGAGGGCAGCCCTTCATCCACAGACCTTGTACCCTGTACAAGAGAACGAAAGAGAGGATGGTATGTGTGAAGAGAGAAATGTAATTAAAAAGGCAGAATAAAAGTGAGAGAGAGAGTGGAGGAAGGCTGTCTATGTATGTGGAAAGAGTTGAGGAATTTTCTTGTTCAATGAGAGTGAGAGTTTAAGATGGAGATAATTACACGGAACATGATATACGAGATGTGGAAGAGGATGGGTTGAGGGGAGGGGTAGACACGTGCTCCAGGGGGTACTAAAATGGAAAATGAAAATGGGTTCTTGCTCTCTCTCTCAAAAAAGTTGACTATTATTTTTTTTGAATGTATGGCGGGAGTGTAAGAAAGATGGCAAAATGGTGTAATAAAGAAGACTGCGGCAAAAAATTTCATTTCAATTTAAAAGGCTGGATTCACCATGCCAGAGAATAGAAGAGAGACGAGAGAGAAAAAAAAGAAAGTTAAATTAGAATTGGGTGTTTCGTCGACGAGTTTTTGTAGACTGTATTGGAGTGAGTGTGTCTATCGACAATTGGTTCCACTTCGGGATAAAGTAGAGAATTGTAATAGTAGAGTATATGTGTTGAGAGAGAAACTTTGAGTTTTTAACCTCAATAAGAGGGTGTGGAAGATAAAGACGCTTTATTTTCTTAATCTTGGCAGTTCCGACGAGGGACTCGGTCGCCGCCTCATTTCCTTTCCCCAGTTGATAGTTGATCCTTGGGAGAGGAGGATAGGAGAAGAAGAAATTGAGACACACTCACACACACGCAGAGGATGGAGCGGCGTGCATGGAGGAGAAAATCAAGATCGAAGAACATTTCAATTTCCATTAAAGAGGAAAACCCCCTTCTCGTCAATCCACTGATACATATAGAGATGGAGAGAGAGAGAAAGTCGGGATAGCTATGTCATGCCTTTCCCCATGAAATGGCTGGATATTGTGGAAATGTGCTCTCCCCTCCCAAAAGTAAATGAGGACATACCACACATAGTGTCTTGACTTGCGGCTAAATACCAGCAAAATTCATTTCAAATCATTCTTCCTCCATTGTCCTCCTTCCATCCTTCATCTCTTCCTTTATCCTTGTCTATCTTGAACGATCCGGCAACTGTACAAAAAGGTACATGTGTCTTGACGAGGACTCTTTTGTATGTACAACTTTCCTGAACAACACACACACACACAAGTACACACACAGCTCACTTTCTCTTCGGACAAAAATCCTGGAGGGAAGGAAGGAAGAATAGATATGAGGAGGAGAGGGAATTTAGGAAACTTTGTGTGTGGATTGAGATAGAGAGACAGACCAGATAGACAGAGTGTGTATTTTGTAGATCACGGAAACTGACCTAGAAACTCTCTCCCGCTTTCTCTCCCTCCCTTTACACACAACACGACTCAGCATTTTCTCATCTTGATTAAGTTAAGAACACAGAGCTAGCCAGTCTTCTCATCAAGACTGTGAGGGACTGAGGAGGAGGAAGTCATAATCTAATAGGCTGTAGATATTTTATTTAATAGAAGAAAAGGAGAGAGAGAAAGAAAGAAAAAAAAGTCTACCATTTTCCCTCTGAAATTTCTTTTTCTTGGGGAAGGAGATATTAGCAGAATCCTTCACGTTTCTTCCATTCCTATCTCCCCCTCTCCTCTGAGATCAAGTCGTCGACGGTCTATGATCGAGAAAGTTGAGGAGAAGAACGTTTTGTGAGTCAACAAAAAGTTAAGAGAGAGAAAGAGAGAGTCTATCTCGTCCTGTTGCTTTCTCCTCTCTATTTTCTCCATTCCTCCTTTCCTGGAGAACTTGGACTGGTGCTTTTAAATCTCAGCGGATTGAACCAAAGCAAGTGAGAGAGTGGGGAGGAGGGAGGGAGGGAAAATGTAAGTGAAAGTTGACACTGATGTAGTTTAGATGGACGGAGAAAAAATTGTATTTAATGTTGAACGTGGGAGGAGGTTGGGAAAAGAAAGTGAAGGAGCAGGAGAGTGAATGTAATAGCCTCACATGTGTGATTCCCTGTGTGTATGCACACATGGTGTAAAGCTCAATATAATCTGTTTACCCTTGACTAAATCTTCTCTCCTCCACCCCTCCCCATTTCTTTCTCTCTATAATGCAATATAAACTTGACTGTGTAAGCTCCCATTATTTCTATACCTCATCCTCCACTACATACGACAGCACATGTACTGGAGACTGCCTTGCCCTTAGATTTTCTCACCGAAATCTCATTCGGCCTTCAGCCAGAAAGAGAGAAAAAAGTGAGAGCTCTTGTGGATGTAGTGGTGTATGTGTGTGGAGGGAAAGAGAGGGGGAGAGTAAGCCTTCTAGCCATTCGATGGGATTACTTAACCTTTCGTTTTCCTTCTCTAAGTATTTTACTACCTACTACACACACACACACATACACGTTACTCTCTATGTGTAGAACCATCTTATGGGAAACCCTGTGTGTGAGGAAAGCGAGGAGGTCCTAAAAAATTATTATTATATTCAGACTAAAGTGTCTACAGCATGTTTCAGCACACAATTGGACGAAATTGGGGAAAATAGAGAGAGACAGTGAAGATTTTTACCCCCACACTTTCACTACCAGTAAGGCAAACAAGGGAAAGGGGTTCAAAAAAGAAATTCCGTGTACTTGGATTTGAATTTTTTTGTGTGAAGGAAACTTGAGAGTAAAAGATCCTTACGCACACATACAGAGGAAGAGAGAGAGAAAAAAACGTGTGGGATTTCAATGCTGAAAAATGGATTCACATAGAAAAATTCACAATCCAACATGGCACGCACGCTTCTATTAGATCTGCACACACAGACATACATAGAAGAACTTTGCATTGAAATTTACGCCGGCCTTCTTACATCCGTCCTATGAAAACCTTCGACTCTCTGTATTTGTTGAAACACCTTCTCCTCCACATTTACACTGTATCACGTTTTGAACTAGAGAGTAGGGATTCACATACTCAGAGGAGGGAGTGAAGGACTCGAGGGATTTAACCCACACTTTCTCTTTCTCACTCAGAATCAGAAGGTAAGATCCCAATATCCTCTTTTCTCCACGGCTCTCCAAATTAAATACATTTCTCTCTTCCCTCTCACTTTCCTACCTTTCTCCCCTCCGTCCAGAGACTAGCCCCGTTCAACGGCTTAAATTACTGGGCAATTCTGTCAATCCTCTCGGGACACATTTATAAATTACAGTGGACAGTAGGAGAAACATCTTTCTTAAACTATTCCCCCTTCCTTATTCACACAATACGTTTCTCTCCCACATTTTCTCACAAAATTCCCTACTGGATGTTTTCCTTTCTCTTAGGGACACTTTTTTTTAAAAAAAAACTTTATAAGTACCTTCTTTTCAACATCTCCCCTATCTTTGGTCCTTGTGTCTGTGTTTGGAGACAAGAGACACCCTGATAAGGTGAAGGTTTACAATAGAAGAAAAAATTTCCTTAGATTTTTCTTTCGTAAAAATACAAATATAGATAACAAATTTGTATTTACTCAAACGCAAGAATGAGGATGAGCTGCACGAGGAGGAGGGAATAGTAAAGTAGAAAATACATGCCTTGCCATTGTCCTCCCTTCTGGCATCCAAGAGAAAGACAAACAAAAACAAAAACTTACACTCCCTATTTTTTATGGCCAGAGTTATAGCTCTTGGCTTGAACAGTCAAGACAAAAGAGAGAGAGAAAGGAGAGGAGAAATGGAGAAAGGGGGGAAGTTTCACATGGTCCAGTGAACACGTTCAAAAAATCTACCTTCATCCAGCATGCAACCCTACATTATACACTCTCTCCCATTTTTCCATGGATAAAACTCACACCATGGTGAAAGCAAAGAGAAAGTAGTGGAGTTGCTCAACATCCAAAAAGGGGAAAAATATAAAATACAAAAACTTTAAACAAACTTTCCTCAACCACGCTTCATGGTTCTTCTCAAAGAGTATAACAGCAACAACATTTGATCCTCAATTTTGAAGTCTTTTCTTCATTAATGTGTATAATTATTGTGTATAATGATTCTGGATACAGCGGTGCCTCAAAAAAATTCTTTGATATTACATGGCGTTGAATAGAATTCAAATTTCAACTATAATTAAATTAACCATCGTCATTGTCCCTGGCCAAGAACTCTCAATATAAAAGGTACAATAATTATGGGGTTGACTGTGTGTCGTGAAAGTTTTATATTTAACTTGATCTTTCCCTTTCTTCTTTTTTATGTTATGAGAAGAGAAGAGTGAAAGTAAGGACAGGGATCCATGAGTTATATTGAATTTAAAAAATGTCTTCTCTTCCCCATAATCCCGTACGATGTAGATTGAAGGTGAAAGCAGAGAACAGAAGGAAGTTTTACAACGTTGAGAGATGTTTCAAAGCTTACAGTTTTCTTTTTTTTCTTCGGCACGTAGCTATAGAGTCCTGGAGAAAACGAGGGGGTCTCATACTCCAGTGTGTGTGTTCATGTTGAACTAGTGCATGGGTGTATGCTGTAGCCCACAGCTCATATTCACTAATCAGATTTTATTGAACGTGACCACAGAGAAAGAAAAGGGGAAAGGTGAAATTGTGCTCACTTTTCACATCTACCGTATTTCCTCTTTTGGAAGCCTTTCTATTCGTCTATGCAAAAATATCCATCCTACTTTGGATTTAGTAAAGTTCACATTTAAAAACATCAAGTTGAAGAATTGAAAATAATTAAAATAAATAAATATAATTTAGGAAAATACAGAGACATGTAATTCCTTTGATTCTCCGAGTTTTAAAAATTTTGTGAGTTGAAAGAAAGTCTATTTTCAAAATGACCTGACTTGAAATGTTTAGAATACAATGTACTTTTTTCCATGAGATGCATTTACAGTGGATTGTAATGAAAGAAGTTGTGGACTGAGAACGGGTAAGGAATTGAAAGTGGAATAGTACAACGTGAAATTTCTTCTTTCATCCTTTTCCCCCACACAATCCAAAAATTTTTGAATTGATTTTTAGTGTAGGAGTTTTTCTCTCCTCTTCCTCATCCACCATCTTTTTCTTTTTTGATTGTTCTTTCACCTTGCGAAAAAAGAGTATTTTTGTTTCGAATTAAGAGTTTCCCTTTCTTCGTGGAGTGATCAGTGCAAAATAATACAGCGGATGAGAAGAAGAATCAAGTTCAAAAAATTTTAAAATATAAGAAAGTATGCATTTTTCGTGATTTCACAGTTTTCTATTCTATATTCGTCCCAGACTCTCATGCATCCTGCAGAAAAATGGATGAAAGTTTTTTTTCTTTCTTTTGCAGACATACAAGGATTTTTAAAAGAATACACAAATACACGTGGCCTTGAATCACGGGTTTTTAACTGAGTGAACGGAAGTACCCCTTTTTGTTCTCATCCCTCCCCCTATCCTTTTCCACACACGTTTCTCTCTCTGTATCTCTGTTTGACAAAATCTTTATGCCTGCTGTTTCCCTTTCTCTACTTCCGTTCTCCTACTTTGGTAGGGAGGGAAAGCTTTCCCCGGTACAATCCTGGAGGAAAGCTTATTAGAGAACTCTTCTCACACAAACATATATAGGTACATACATAGGCACAGCCGCCTCCGGTTCTTTTTTCAAAAAGTGGAGGAGCCAGACTAAGGAGGAGGAGGAGAGGGCGATGGAAGCTCATAAAACAATTCTATTCACACACATTCTCCTCTTCTTTCCACTTGAGAAAAGAGCTCTCC
Source organism: Pygmarrhopalites habei (assembly GCA_009870185.1). Classification (NCBI taxonomy): domain Eukaryota; kingdom Metazoa; phylum Arthropoda; class Collembola; order Symphypleona; family Arrhopalitidae; genus Pygmarrhopalites; species Pygmarrhopalites habei. The sequence continues at coordinate 6,244 of WJFB01000862.1, read as the reverse complement.
TTCCAGACACGAGAGTTTGGAATTATGGATTTTGGAATAATTTTTCAAAAAAAAACTACCGCAGTGTAATTCAATTAAGGTTCCTCCCCCATGAAGCTTCAAAAAAAATTCATCTCTACAACTTTTTCCATTTAGATTTCACCCCTTCTTTCTTTCTCTATCGCTTCGCCTCTGATTGCTGTTTCAATATGAATCCTTTGTTTCCATCTCCACAACATTCCCCAGCTGCACCCAGCCATTAGGGTAAAAGCATGGAGAAAGTCACACGAGACACAGAACTTTTGGGAAGGAAGAATGGGAAATCTTACAAATTTCCTGTTGGCTAATTTTAATTGAAATATCCAAAAGAAAAGACACAAGCAGGGCATTAATTAAGTAGAAATTTATAGTGAAAGCTTGGGATACAGTTCTCAATATTAATATTGTACAGTGAACCTTGTAATCTTTTCCCTTCCTCTTGAATTTATATTTAGCTCAATAAATTGACGAGAGAGAATCTCTACAAAAAACCAGTAATTAGTGATTCCTTCTCATTAATGTTCACAGAATCCAGGATGAGTCAAAATTTCCATTATCATCATTCTTTTATTCTGGCATTATAGTGTGACCGAAAAGTAGAGTATAGGTAGAAAAATGGTTTTAGAGAATGATGTAATGACGTACGGTGTCCTTATAATGGACAAACGAGAATATGCTCAAAATTACGAAAGTCAAAAGAAAATTTAATTTATTTCTCTAACAGGCAGAAATGGTGGGAGAAAAGGAGAAGGTCGAAAGAGAGTTGTAGATATTAAAAATGATTTAGGAGTGAAATATTACTGTAATTATTAAATGTTAGAGAAAGAGGAAAAATAGAAAGACTCAATTTTCCTTTCTCCTTGAGTTTGTGCGTGTGTGTGTGGAGTGTGGGGGAAGGTGAGAGTTGTGGTACTTCCGTCCATGATGGCCAGTCTGAAGTTTCACAAGGAATAAAGCTCATCATCACCTACACACTCATTTTTGCCCACACATCTAGAGAGAAAGTGGGACAGGGCGGCAGAAAAGAAAGCTTGGTTGGGGGTACGCTAAACTTATGCACCTAATTGGAATCCAAGTTGAAAGAGAAAAAGAGAGTAAAGGAAGGGGTGAAGACGACGGAGAAAGTTTCAGCTTCCGGCTTCCCAGATTGAGCCAAGTGTTGTGAGTGTGTCAAGAAGGAGGGGGGGGGAGAAAAAACTTGTGAAACTATTTAAGACCAGCGGCAGTGGGACGGCGGGAGTGGTGGCCAAGATGAAAGTGAGCATCAGGGGTTTGTAATTAATGCAAGCTTTCATTTCTTATATCCACATTTTTTGACAGACTGATGTTCGCATGTATATTTCTAAACGTCACTTTCACTCACTTTACTCTCCATTTGCAAAAGGGGGAGGGCGGGAGAAAGAGCGGAGAAAGTAGAAAGGGAAGGTGTGAAAGACGTCAGGCCCATCTTCAAGACAAAGACAAAGTGTGTGGGGAATGTACAGAGATAAATACACACAAACACAGACCCTACACTCACTACTTTGAAGGGAGCCTTGATCTTTTCGCCCTATACTTTCTCCTTGAGAAGAGGGCGAGTGAGAACATACAGAAGGCAAGTGGCGGCAGCCGCTTGCTCCAGCCGTTAATAATAATGTGAATGGAGGTAAGACGAAAGAGGAGGAGAAGGAATAAGAAGAGGAGGAAGGCGGTGGTAAATGTGAGGAAGTGCGAACAATGACGGAGAAGACTCGGGTTTGTGAATGATGAGTTGATCGTTTCTGAATAGAAAGTAATAAATGATATGAAATCTGTTAAGGATCTAGACGTCAAAGGAGTTGCCGAGCCATGACATTATTTATGGCATTTAAATATACATGTACCTACCACAGTCATACTCCATACAATGTAGAAACTGTATACAATATTGTACTCTCCCCTCTTCCGATCAGTTCAACCTGAAACGACGGAGACAGAGAAGGGAGGTAGAGTCAAGTGAACAGATCAAAGTCAAGGGTAAGGAAAATAAAACGGAGAGAAGGATTTTTTTTAAAGAAAAAATTCACCGCTTTTTTCACCATCCGTCTTTACACAATCCAATTCACAGTTTTTATTGTACACATCCCGTAATGTTGTCAATGGAATCCGGGGAATGAAAAATCACAATAATGAAAAATGTGTGTACATTTTGTTGTGAAAGCCCCGGGTTCTATTCGGGTGAGAACAGTATGGGTTTCGTTGAAATAATAAAAAGGTGTATGCGAAAAAGAAAGAATGCCGGGGAGTGTATGTGTGGTTATATTTTCCTATTATTTTTCTTTCAACACTCGTCATACTTTACAATTCAAATAATGTTTACATTCCTTTCATCTCTTTTGACTGTTTTTTCAAATTTTCGGAAATAACGGAATAACGATGAATTTTGTCACCTTCACTCCGCGGGATTTTTCCCTACAGCATTTTCTAAAGAGTATTTTTAGAGGGAGAGAGAATGAGAGTGAGAGAATGAAAATCATTGGAGCAAATAAATTATTCCTTCAATTTCGACGAGTTTCTTCTCATCCCTCCCTCATACACGTTAAGCCTGTGTAAGCACAAAGTTTGTGAAAAAAAACTGAGGAGGAATTTTCCAAGATTTTGAAAATGAGTTGAGGAGGGCAAGGAGATGAGAGAGATAGGAGGGTGTGTGTGGAGAAAGTTGCCAGGGATTTTTGGTTACTGGAAGGAGCGCGCATTGGAGGGAAAGAGGAGAAGGGTAGAGGATTAAAAGTTAAATGCACACATACACACTCTCACACACACTTACGACTTATTCCTCGTTACATTTGCAAATTTCAAGATTAGCCCTTCTTCCCTGTAGAGCCAGAGGAAAAAGATAAAGTCAAAAGTCAACAGACTTAATAAGTAAGAGAGAGAGAGAGAAGGGAGGGGAGTTTTCTTTAGCTTAAAAGTCTAGCCTTGGCTTATTTCAACGCAATTTCAACTTTCCCTCCACTCCTCTTCATTTACTTTCTCCTATCGCATTTGGAACTCGTTCTCTCTGTGTTCTGTCCCATCGTCCCCATCAGAAGACAATCAGCCGGTGAGGAATAAAATAAATAAGCTAAGGCTCCAAAGAACTTTAAAAAGTGGGAGTCAGGGACGGGGCGAAGAGAAGGACAGGTTGAGTCAAGAGTAGTAGTTGAGTTAACAAGATTCTTTACTTTTAATTCCAGCGCTCCTTCAACAACTTTATTTTCATTATGTCCCTCCCTCCAAATACTCCACCCAACACATTTCTCTTCCTTCCAATATAGTACAACTTTCTCTTTCCCTTCATATCCATGTCCATCGTAAATTTTAGTGTATATTTCAATATTTTTCTAATTATTAATTTACTTTCCTCCTTACTTTCTCCTGTACAGTTAATTAGGACATGTCGAAACTTTCTCCCCTGCAATTCATACATTTTACTGTCCTGACATTGGTCCTTTCTTAACTGAAGGGCAACTCTCAAAATTTCTAGTAGTAGCAGTAGTAAATGTAGTAAACTGTAATTGTCTCCTTCCCCCTCGACTTGTTGTTCTGCCTAGTAATGGTGGTTTTAAATTTAATCGAGATTTAGAAACAAAATTGACGCAAAACATTCCAACCCACTCCTTGATGCATGTGTGTGTTTGGATTGGAGGAAATGAAGTTAAGTGTTCTCTCCACTCAAAGTTGTGTGTGTGTGTGTGGTTTAATTTATGACCGTTTGAGTTGAAATCTCTTGAGATGCAAAAGTTGTTCGAGTTGCTTGATGGGCAGCAGAGACAAGAGTATGTGAAGGCTGAGGGAGAGAGAGAGAATCGTCTTCGTCCTTTTGAGATCCTCCTCTCTTTGAGGTCTTGAGGTGATGGGGAGGGAAGAGAAGAGGAGGAGAGTTGTTCAGGGTTTGGGGCCTAAGAGTAGCAAATGATTAGCTCTTGCCTAATAAAATCCAAAGGACAGAGGATTAAGTGCGTAGGATTGAAAAGAGGAGGAGGAGGAGGACAAGAAGAAGAAGAGCTCTCTCTCCTCTTTACGCAATCAATGCAATTTTGATCAACTTATTCCACCAAGTAGAGCAGAAGTTGAGCCCCTCTCTTTGTACAAATTAAGGAATATAAATTTACTCCTCCTAAGAATAGCAGGACGCACTAATACGCTACAACCGAAATCCTTTAATTGGCTCAGCGGAAAGAGGAGAAGCAAACTGCAACACACAAACACAACACACATAATAGGAACTAGCTAGAGATTTAGAACGAATGAACAGTCCAAGACAAGATTCAGAGAGCTTACAAAATTACACAAATTTCTCTTCTCTCCTCCTCCTTTCTTTGTCTTTCTCCTATTTCCATTTTCCACTTTTTTACACATTTAGATGTGAATTCAGATGAATCATTAAAGCACTATTCAAGGCGGTGCATTCTCATTTTTTTAAGAAAAGAGGCGAAAAGAATTAATTCAAACTCGTTACATACAGTAATGTACGTCAATTCCGAGAATTGTCTTGACTTTGATTAAAACTCAAGTGCAACTTTTTGATTGAAACTGTTGTTCAAAATGACACATAGTCAAACAAATGGTGATGGTCTGGCTGTGCGGGAGTGATTTTGGGTGGTGGGAATAGGATTATGGGGAATTAACTCTAAAAATATATGAGGAGATGAAAAGAATGTACTCTCCATGTGAAAAAGTGTGTGTGTAAGAAAAGGAGGAGGAAATCAGTCGTGTCCACACTTGTAAGGCTTATCATGTTGTGTGTGCACACAGACAAAGAAGGAGAGGAATGGAGGGAAAATTTTTTGGAGAAAACTAATCGATCCTCCCTGACATGCATTTTCTCCACCTTGCTCTTGTTCTCCTGTCAATTTCTTCCCATTTTTTTGGCTCGTCCATCTGCCTTATGTTTGTGTGTATGTGGGTGTGTGCACCATCCGCTCCCAAAATTGTCTACATGGTGTGCTGTGTGTTTTTTTCCACATTTGGATTTTGTTGGAATAAAAGTACAGTGTATTGGTAGCCACAGGCTGGTGCCAAGGAAAATCCAGAGAGAAAAGAGAGATAGAGAAGGGAAGTGTGTGTGTGTTGGAGAGTAAATGAAAATTGTCATGTAAATATTGTTGGTAATTTATGCAGTCTCTCTCTCTTCCCTTCACTCTCACTATTTGTGTCTTTGTGTGTGTGTACATACATGTGATTGTGTAAGTATGTGTGTGTGAGTGGGGGAATGGTTGACACTTGCCAGAAATGGCAATTTTTGAAGAGCGTATAAACATAAACAAGTCACAGAGGACTGGATTGGATGGAACATATTGTAAAGTGAAAGCTGGGAGATTACAGCACCAGCACCAAACACTAGGAGGAGAAGCAAGAAGAGTAATAAAATGAAAACCATTCATCTGATTCACAGCAGATTTTTAGAAGCAAATAAATGCTCACATAAAACTTTCGATCTGTGTATTGTACACACACACATACTCTCACATTGTATACATCAAGTCAAAAGTGGAGAAAGTAACTTTTTTCCTTAGAGCAAATTCCAAGATTAAGTATATTCCAAAAATGTTTTTTTTACTACACACACACACAGTCCCATGAAAGGGAAAAAGAATACATGGAACAAACTGACATCCCAGCAACATTCTCACTTATCTCAAACAGCCATCCACACACACACACAAATGCATGAAAAAATTTATCTTCTTCATTTTCTCCGCTCAGCTCTGCAAACATGAGAGGAATACGGGTAAGGCAAAGCTTGGAGGGGACGAAGAAAAAAGCAGATGCAAATCGGATTTCGTTTCAGAGTGAAGACCATATATTCAGGGCATGTGTTGGAGTGATGTAGAAGATACACACACGCATACATGCATATACCAAATTTTTTCTTCCTTCTCTTCCCCAACCAACTTTTCCTCCATCTCTCTCTTTATATTAGCTAGAGTGAAAAGATAAATGAGTGTAGCCTGGAGTGAATTCCATAATGAGCCAAATATACACAACACACACACACATACTTACACTCTGTCTCTGTATATTTACGTATGTCTGACAGCGTGCTGGATGATCGTCCTGTTTTATGAGTGGACATGCACACACACTTCCTCATCTCATGGGGAGTGTGAAATTTAATGAAAATGAGATAACGTCCATAGCTCAACTCTCTTTTTTCTCCACGTCATAAATATTACGAGAGAGGAGCGAACGTTAAAATGGAGGGAGAGAGAGAGAGGGGGGGGGG